>PVHP010003952.1:31785-67287 GCA_004024765.1 Zapus hudsonius | reverse complement strand
GGTGTGTGCCACCACGCTGTGCAAGAAATTTTCTTTAAATTTTTAAATTTTTATTTATCTTAACTATTTTTATTTATTTGAAAGCAGACAGAGATAAAGAGAAGAGAGACAGAGACAATGGCCACACCAGGGCCCTGCAAACAAACTCCAGGTGCATGTGCCCCTTTGTGCACCTAGCTTTACATGGATACTGGGGAATCAAACTCAGGTCATTAGGTTTTACAGGCAAGCGCCATTACTGCTGAACCATCTCTCCAGCCCTCCACCTACAACCTATATATATATGTATGTTACGTAAATGAACCCATTTATTGCAGGCTCTGGATATCTCAAATGATAGTGCTTCTCGCTTTTACTGGTCCTTCATTTCCTTCAGTCTTCTGATGGCAGACTTGACTGTGGCGGCAGAAGTTGCGTTGTAGGTCCAGGCCCCACCAGCCACTGTGTTCATGCAGGAACCACAGAGCCAGATGCCCACAGCCCGTCGCTTCATCTTGGTCTTGTCACAAAGGGAGCAGGTGTACTTGGTGTGCTGGCTGATTTCAGTTTTCTTCAGCATTTTCTGGAGGGAGGCACCATAGCGGGTCCCATACTTACTGATGCTGTCTGCCTCTTTGGTGCGTTTGGCCACCTGAGCCAGACCACAGAGGAGCTCTACCTACTTTTTATTTTTTATTTTTAAAAAGTTTTATTTATTCATTTTCAAGCAGAGAGAGAGAGAGAGAGAGAGAGAGAGAGAGAGAGAGAGAGAGAGAGAGAGAATGCACCAGGGCCACCACCTTGTGGGTCTGGCTTATGTGGGTCCTGGGGAATTGAACCCGGGGCCTTAGGCACTGGAAGCAAGTGCCTTAACCGCTGAGCCATCTCTCCAGCCCTCTACCTACTTTTTAATTGAGAGATTTAATATATGAACATACAGTAATTTGATTGTGTTCCCGTCCCTTTGTCTCCTCTTTCCTGTCCCCCACCCCCTGCGGACCCTCCACTTTCAAGGTTTTGCTCTTCCTCTGTTTTGCTGTCTCATTCTTGCTCTTCTCTTCCGTGTCAAAATGTCCATGGGCTCAGAACTGTGCTGGTTTTGCGGGGCTATCCGTAACCACTGTGAGGTCATGAATGCGACTCCCTTCTTTTTGAGACAGATTCTCTGTCTTTTGCCACTGCACGTACGTACGCATGACTGGCTGGCTGTGAGTGTTAGGGTTCTCCTGACTCTGCCTCCCTTTGCTGTAGGCATGCTGGAATTGCAGAGACATGCACCACTTTGCATTCAGCTTTATGTGGATACTGAGGAGGGTTGACATGCTTGCAAGCTAGTGCCTTTGACTACTGAACCATCTCCTCAGCCCTAAATTCTAATTAAAATTTGAATATGACTAATGGCTGTCAGATTGGATGGTACAGATGCGAGGCACTGCTTATTTTATTATCACAGCAGCCATTTACTCAGCAACTATAATGTGCCAGACATTCTCCCAGCTGATTGGAAATATGTGATCTTATTACTCCTTCCAGCAGCCCCGGTATTATTCCATGTTCCAAACTGGGAAGCTGAAACCCAAAGGCACTGAGACTCCTGACTGAGACCACTGTTTCCACCCTTTTCCTTAAGAGAACGCACACACTGTTCTATGTGCAGCAGCTTCCTTCATAAATTCTCCTTTTTCATGTCTTGCTACGTGGGAGGGGTGTTTATGAAGGATTGATCAGCCCATGGGTTGGGGAGTACTGGCCTTCCGGAACACGGGCATTCTGGCTGGCTCCATGAGCAACCCTGTTTCAGGCTCATTGGAGCTTGCACACATCAGTGAGCCAGGGAAATGATGCCTCTGCCCTTGGCAAGCCTTCTAGGTACATGAGCAGTTCTAGAATGCTCAGTCCCTGCAGAAAGAGGCATTCAGAGTTCCCACAACCCATTTGTGTCACTCCTCATCTCAGACAGAAGATCCACTGAGGCCTTCCAGGAGCTGCACAGACAGGAGCTTCCTGGCAGGTGAGGGGTAACATTGAACTGCAGCACTGAACTTCTTGGCATCCAATCCTCATGCATGAACCCCCAAGTGGAAGTCTCCTCCCTTCAAGAGCAGCTGTCCAGGCTCTTGCTTGCTGGCTCTATGTGATTTATGTCCCTCTTCCCCAGACAAAGCCTCAGCTTTGTGATTCTGATCAGAGTCATCTGGACAATGGAGGGGGCACAAGGCTGATGGAAGGCATGCATTGATCTGGAGCTGGCTGGTGTGAGGGGTTTGAGGCCAGTCGGCACCCCAGCAGAACAGCATGGGTCTCTGCTTTCACAATCAAGCCATCCAACAACTGTTTGTCTCTATGAGGGTGGAGGGTTGGTGCATAGCCCTAAAAAAGGCCCAGTCTGTGGGCAGTTAGTATATGGTTACTCTACCTTGCCCCTGCACAGAGGCACCTGTCAGTCAGACTACCCCTCCAGGAACCCCCACCCCATGTCACACATAGTCTCCAGACCTTCTGCAGGTGTTGGGGTGAAAGAGCTTATAGCTTCCATTTTATTCCTGGAGCCTTGGGAAGCCAGAGTGTCTCCCCATCACTTTCTAGGACACGAGGAATACAGAGAGGTTAACAGCAGGGCCTGAGAAGGTAGAAGAGACTTGTGTCACTCTAGCCAGGGCAATAAACCTCAGCCTTCTGACTGCTCTGAGCCTTGTTTGCCTCCTTCCCAGAGAAAGGGGCTTTAAAATATTTATTTATTTATTTATTTATTTATTTATTTATTTATTTATTTATTTGAGAGAGAGAGAGAGAGAGAGAGAGAGAGAGAGAGAGAGAGAGAGAGAGAATGGGCACGCCAGGCCTCTAGCCACTGCTAACAAACTCCAGATGCATGTGCCACCCTGTGTATCTGGCTTCACGTAGGTACTGGGGAATTGAACCTAGGTCCTTAGGCTTTACAGGCAAGCACCTTAACCACTAAGTCATCTCTCCAGCCCCGAGTTTTATTTTTCTATGTCCCACACCTCTGTTTTTTTTTTCCTGCTGTCTAGTCTAGTGGGAAGTTCGTGTTGTCTACTGACAAGCCATCATTTCGTACCATTGCTTTATGATAAAAGTGAGGCAACACTGGTATCCAACAGCTTGATCACCTCAAATTGCTGGATGAGCAAAAAGGTTTGAGTTGCTTTGGGGGATGTAGGAGCAGAACTATCAGCCCAGCTGGTTGCTATCCAAGCTCTCACTGCAAAATTCCTCCCCAGGGGTGGGGGGGTGGGGTCACTGCTCTCTGTTGGATCTGCTGAGTTAGGAATGAAAAGATGGTTTTGGTGACCTTTAGTAGACCTGGAAGGAGAAGCACCCTTAGCCTCTGAAGGCAGGATTCTGGGATTCAACCCAGAGCTTGAGAAGGAAGTATAATTAATTATTGCTCTGACCTGTCACCCCTTGGGATCCTGCTGCCTGTGAGGAGAAAGTACCCTGGGGGAGGGAGAAGGGAGAAGGGAAGGAGAGCAGTGCCTGCTTTCCTCTGCCTGTGTCCAGCGTGGCCCTTCAGGAAGACAGAAGGAAGGAAAGTGGGAAGCTGGGGCTCCAGGCAGTTCCCACTCCTCTCCTGGTCCCTTAAGCTGCAGCAAAAGCAAGAGCACACAGCACAGTGGAGCAGGAACCCTGGGAGTGGGTCTGCTCCACTTCTCCTAGCTGAGCAGGTTGAGGGAACATGCCTCACTCTACATATGGTGGCCCACAGTGCTCCCCAACTGGACAGCATGTTGACATTCTTGGTTCTCAGGCTGCTCCAGGAATAGTGCTCCATCATTTATTAGCCAGAAAGGATGCTAGCCTGGCATTGTGGCAGGCTCTGTGTTATGAGAGATGGCCATACACTGGCTAGAGAGGCAGGCGAGACCCTGGACCGGTGTGGCAGGGCAGCTCTTTACCTACCCACCTATCCTCAGGGAGGAGTTGAAGTGTTGGATGAGCCAGCTAGAGACCATGCTGTGAGACAAGAGGACAGCTGAGAGGGAGCACAGCTAGGGCCCTGAAGCCAGTGTTCCCTCCCATTCCCACCATATGCCCCTAAGCCAGCTCTTTCCCAGTGGAGCTAAGGGGCTGAGCTCAGTGTGGGAGCCATGAGCAGAGCTGAGCAGGAAGGGGGCTGTGGGTCCTGTCTTCTGGACATTCTGCCTAGGGGCCTAGCATGCTAAGGTATTCCGAACTTGTTTGTGGGGACCACTTTATTCTGCCCATTTCGGAGAAATCCTTAGCATCAAAAACAAGGGTGGGACAAGAACAGTGAGGAGTGACCGCAAATACCACCGGTTAAGAGCTGCTGGCTCTCGGTCCTAGCATCTTGGAACTGGTATTTTGCTCTGCAGGCAGTGCTGTGACATGGGGCTCTCTCCACCTGCAGACCCCCAGAGGTGCTTCCAGGACCCGCCCCCCCCCATGTTTTCTGGATGTGGCAACAGTAGGTAGAAGGGGGGCTGTGGTGGGGAGGCAGTTGGCTAGGAAAGTGTATTTTCTCCCAGGAATCCGAGAGGATTGGAAATGTAAACCAAGCTGATTTTTAATTGGGACAGAGTGCTGGGGCAGATAAGGCTCCTTGACAATTATGATGAGACCCAGAGAAGGAAGCAGGGTCCAAGCCAAGCAAGCCGCCTTCCCCTCCTCCGCTGCAGAGCCCTCCCTTCCAATGGTCCTGGCTGAGACTAGGGAGGAAGTGGGAGGTCTGGTCCCCCAACAGTCTCTTGCCCCTCAGCTCGCTGTTCTCTCCACCTAATGAGCTGCCGTGCAAGAAGCCTGGATGTCCTCAGCACGGGAAGCTGGACCAAGTCCGATTCTGTCAGCAGATTCTTTGGAGTTATGGAAATGAAATCACTTGGTACAGGGAAAATGACCAAGTGGACTGAAGAGTAGAAGGGACAAAGTGTATTCCCTAGGTATTCAGTATTTATCACAGTGGGAATGCTGGTCATCCATCCTAGGGGCAGTGTGCACACGCACACACGTGTGAGCACACACACTTGCCAAGGGTAGTGAAGACGGCTTTTACTGTATGGCTCCGGGTATGTGCTACATGGATGCCGAGGATGTCTTGAACCACTCAAGTGCTCTAGAGAGACAAGAGCCTGGAAGGGGAGAAGATCTGCCTCACCTTTGGACTGTGTGGTCTTGGTACTTGTGAATGGAGTCCCTGGCCCAGCCCCTGTTCTCCAGCCTGTTTTCCATTTCTTCACTCTTGTACCTGGCTTTATTTCTTGATTTGTTTTCAGGCAGAATGATCACAGCCATGATGTCTTATGCAGAAAACACTTCACACTTTGCAAGTTTGTAGCTATGATTTCATAGAATTAGGAGGTGCCTCCTGGCAGATGAGTAAACTAGGGGCCAAAGACTTGAAGAGACATTGCTACCTCATGCTACATCTCGCCGTGGAGGCCAGTCCTCCCCAAATCTATTGCATTTCTGGTGGGGCTACCTTGTAGGTCTGGTGGAGAAGTGGCCATTTACTGGATGACTCTGGAATTTGGGGGGTGCAGATGCCTCCATTACTAAGTCTTTATTGCCTGAGTGCCTTCCTTTTCTTGGGTGGAATTTGAGAGGTCCACTTGGGTCTGTATTCAAAACAATACAAATGGAAGCTTTTTTACGTCCCTAAAGGAAAGAAAGAGGAGAAAGAAAACTGTTTTTTTTTTAATTTATTTATTCATTTTCAAGCAGAGAGATAGAGATGAGAGCGAGAGAGCGCATCAGGGCCACCACCTTGTGGGTTGGGCTTATGTGGGTCCTGGGGAATTGAACCCAGGGCCTTAGACACTGGAGGAAAGTGCCTTAACCGCTGAGCCATCTCTCCAGCCCAAGAAAACTGTTTCCTTGTCTCCTTTTAAAATATTCTAACCTGGGGCTGGAGAGATGGCTCAGCGGTTAAGGCACTTGCCTCTAGTGCCTAAGACCCCAGGTTCACTTCCCCAGGACCCACGTAAGCCAGACCCACAAGGTGGTGGCCCTGGTGCGCTCTCTCTCTCTCTCTCTCTCTCTCTCTCTCTCTCTCTCTCTCTCTCTCACACACACACACACACACATCTCATCTCTGCTCAAAAATGAATAAATATTTTAAAAAATATTCTAGACCTGGTTCTTCTTGCTATCTAACCTAAAATGAAAATCTGTCAGGTATTCTGTATGCTGACTTACCTCTGAGGATTTCAGGTCTCTCGGTGAGTTGGGGAACCTTTGTACCCTCCTCCACTCCCAGGCACTGTCTGTCTTCTGGGCACCAGAGAAGTAATTTAACTTGCAACTTGAGCAAAGGCTGTGGGAGGCCCCTGAGCTCAGCTTGAAGAGAAAGGGGATATTTTTGTCTCCTTGAGGAAGAAACCTCATTTTCCCAGTGCACCCCCTCCTGTGCCTAATTTTCTTCTCCTCCTAATGAAGATGGATCAGAGCCAATCTGTATATTCAGGGGGCAGCTAGGGAAGCTGAGTGAGGGGGAGACTGGGAGGAAATAGATCCTCTTGAGGAGAGGAAGTAATTAATTGTAAGAGAGAGCTAAGCCAGGGAAGCCCTTGGTAATAGAATGTCAAACTTTAAATGCAGGTGGCTAAAAATTACATCAGAGCATGGGGAGTTTCTTTTATTTATTCATTTGTGCAGCCAACAGGTCTTTTTTTTTTTTTTGAGCACCTGCTGTGCACAGGCAAGGCCCTCAAGCAGGTGCCAGGAGGGCTGGCTCAAGTAACTGGATCAGAGGCAGATGCCACCCCAAATCCAAAGCTTTCTGTCATCAGGATAAATCATTTACCAGAGTCTTACCGAATGCCTGAATATATTGATCTTTGGATTTAGGATTAGCTATTTAAATATCAACAGCTGTGACCCCAATGATACCTGACCAGCTTGTCTCTTCGTGGGTTAAACAATAATGTCATCCATTTGTTTTTCCGTTCACTGATTGCATTGTTCCCCAACCACATTCTGTCCTCAATCCAAAAAATTAGATTAGCCCCGCCCTTTCAGGGTCTGCTGTGATTATCACCGAACTGCCAGAGCAGCAGACTAGGTCGTCAACAGCATGCCCGGGGCTGCTGGAAAGAGCCACAGTGGTCAGGAAGCTGCAGTGGGCCTGGGACCACCTATGCTGCCACCCTTTACAAGCCCCCAAGGCACTTCATGAAGCTAAGAGGGCAAGCTTGCCAATGGGAAGAAGAGATGACCTTCAGAAGACCTGTCAGCTCAAAGAGCCCAAGTCTGGAGGACATTAGGAAAGGAGAGATTTGACCAGCCTTGGCCTGTGGAGAATTCAAGAGAGTTAACTACGATGCAAAACTTCCTTGCTCCCAAGCAGATCTGACACTCACCGGCTGGAATTTTTCATGCATCTGGGAAGATTTGCAGCAACAGATACACAGCGACCCCCTCTCAAGCCCCTCACCAGCCTTGGAAGGGAGGGTTCCTTTCATTTCGCCTGAGCAAAGAAGCTTGCCCTTTTCCAGCAGCTGGGGTTCCACGACACCCCCACCCATCCCTCGGGGGCTCTGGGCCATCCAGCTGGACCAGCCATGCAGAGGGCAAGCAAGCCATACTGGGTCTGAGGGAAGCAGGAGGCCATAGCAGAGACACTTCATGCATTATGCTCCTGTCCAGATGGAGGAAGGCTGGGCATGTGGAGAAAAGAGCAAGGGGGCTTCTTTTCAGCTTCTCGGCAACAGCAATACCAGTGAATGAGCCTGGAACTTTCTTTAACCTTTGTACCCACAGGCTTGGAGGGGTCTCTGGAAAGTAGCCCCTAGAGCCTGTGTCTGGGCTGGGAGCTGGGGAGGCATGAGCTCCGTGTCCCTGCAGGTCGGGCTGGCATGAGTTTTTGCCGTGCAGATGGGAATGCAGCCCGTGCTCCTCCGCCAGCCCAGCTGCTCTGTGTCCTTAGCTCACTGAGGTCGGACTACCTGGAAGCCGTACACCTGCTCAGTCTATGCTTCTCTCCATTTCTGAATTTTCTCAGGAACCTGCTTGGGAGAATGCCTTCCCCTTCTTGGTTACTCTGCCTCCAGTCCTCTGACTGGAGCTTTATGGCTGAATGCTAGCAAGCCACAGGCCTCCTAGGGCACCTGGGTGTCCTCTCCCACCACCCAGAGGGAGTCCTCTCACTGTTCTCCAGTGCCAGAGTCAGGGAGAAAGGGCAGCCCGCAGAGTGCCATCCTTCGCCCTGCGTCTCTGCCCAGCACTAGGAGTTGAAGCTAAGGACTTACTTCTCAGAGGAGTGGTGGCAGCAGGGTGGCTGGTGGCTCCTCTGAGGCTGCCGAGCTGGGGACTGAGCTGCCAAAAAGATGTTGAAGTTTCGAGCTGATCGGCGGGTCAGGTAGGGCTTCCTGTGTGCAGAGCGTGAGCCTGGCGAAGTCAGAGCTGGCTGAGTGGCACTTGTCTTGTTTGGACGTGGGGGCTTGGCTGGGAGGGGTCTGCCGGAGATGCCCCAGGAGGAGTGTAGCTAGGTCAGTGACTGCTGCATTGCAGTGCCTGTGAAGGGGAAGCTATTTTGAAATTGGTAGCGGTGGCTAGAGAGAGGGGTTGCTGGGTAGGAGGTTAGGGGCAGGGAAATGTGTCATGCCCTGGAAGCAGACTGTGAACCACCTCTGTGGATGCTCCCAGCAGTTACAACCAGGAACACAGAGCCCAAGGGGCCTGGATGGTAGAGTGGATGGCAGGGGAGGAGGGGGACAGGCATCCCATGCCACTGAGCAAAAGCAGCCCCCAGCCCTGTGGGAGCCAGAGCTGGGGACAAGGGTAAAGAGGCAGGTAGCTTTTCTTGTACAGATCCTCTGGGATTAAGTTGAAGGACAAGGGAGAAAGGAGGGACTATAGTTTGGGACCTGGGGAGAGGCTTACCAATGTGCTGTTTAAATCCAGATCCAGTGGACACTGGTCAGGTTTTGGGTCCAGCCCAGGCTGCGAGGCCCTGCTCTCCATAGAGCCTATGCCTGCTGTGTCCCCTGCATGTCTTTGGATTTGATCTAAACAGCATTGGCCTAGACATGGGAAAAAATACCTTTTGATATTATCTTTAGCTTCAACTGACATCCCGAGGGCTGGGGGGTGTATCTTGGGCTATTGGAAGAGGACCAAGCTGAGCTGTGCCTAGCAGCCTCTCTACCCAAGCTTCTCTTATGGTACCTGGTCAACTGGAGCTTGTGCTGCCTCTCCTAGTATTTCTCAAGAGATGTGGGGGGAGAGGACCTTTAAACTCATCTGGCCTCTGTGGGCTCCTCACTCACTGTCCACTACCACATTCTTGCCAGGTGGTCCTTACTTACCAAAACTATCTCTGATGGCTGCAATCTTTAACTTAGACATGCTGCCCTAGCCTACTGGAAGATATCTCTGCTGCCTTTCTCCCCTATGTCCCCTGAGAGCCCACTGGGGAGCTAGCCTGACATTTCATCAGCTAGAGGATCTGCTCCCCTCCTGCTGTCCCCATCTGTCTCACAGACACCTTGCCCCTAGGTCTTGCTCCCCTGGCTTCCTGGCAGGCTCTCAGCATAACACCCCACCCTACTTCCAGCCACAGCAGCCCTTAATTAAATCCGATGTTCAGCCAGCACTGACCTTGATGCCTGACAGCTCCGAACCATCCAGTAGCCCCTTGACAGAAGACCATGGTCATAGAGTGTGGCTGAGTCCTAGCCCGAGCTCCAGAATGGAGTTTGTGGAGTTCCTGTTTGATTTTAAAAAGAGGAGCTTAAAGCAGGAGAGGAGTCCAAGGTCACAGGAGTTCTTTCAACAAATAATGAGTGAGCATTTTCTATGTGGAACACTGGCAGGCGACTTCTCCGGGAGGGAACCTGCCACATGAAATCACGACTGTGTCTGCCTGGTGGCTAGAGAGATCTATTTCACTCCTAGGGCAACCACTGAATGAGTTAAGTGTGGCTGGGTTCTCTAACACATGGTTAACACTCGTGAAAAGTGACCGGGTTTCATTTCTTCTCCCCGCCCCCCCCCCATCTACTTTGCAGCTTCTGTACTCTGGCCTTGTCCTCCCTCTTGTCCCTACTGACCCCACTGGGAATAGAGACAACTCCTTCCATGCCTACCTGTCACTACCCATGGCCTGGCTGCTTTAGGTTGTGTCCCTGCCTTCTGAAGCTGATGGCCGTTCTTCCCTCTTTTTCCTACATAGCCACAATGAAAGACGGAACACCTTTCGACACCCAGTGACCGGCCAGGTCCCAGAGGAGAACAAAAAGTTTGACTTGAAATCGTAAGTTTTCTGTCCTTTGCCATCACTGCCCTACTGCCACCTTGTTGGGGGAGGGGAGAGAAGGAAGGAGAAGAGATTGGGTATCCTTGCCTCAGCTCTGAGTACTGGAAGCCCCTGGGACCCATCTCTTGACATGTCATCCATTTTTCCTGGGACCTGGCAGAGGGCAGTCGGTGCACCCATAGGTGGTGCAGAAGAACTAAAAGTTAGCTGGAGAGATGGCGTAGCATCTGGGACCCCTGAGGGAGGCACAGAGGGGATCTGATGTGACCTGGACAGCTAAATGCTCCTTCTTCACTGTGGATCCTGGCTCACTGAAGGAAAGGGGCAAAAGAATTCATAGTGTCCTCGACCACTGAGCCAGGATGCCTTCAACTGAGGAATTTGTTTTTTTAATTAAATATTTATTTATTTATTTATTTTTATTGGCAAGCAGATAGAGATAGAAGAGAAACAGAGAGAATGGGTGCACCAGGGCCTCCAGCCACTGCAAATGGACTCCAGATGCATGCCCTACTTTGTGCATCTGGCTTTATATGGGTACTGGGAAATTGAACTCAGGTAGTTAGGCTATGCAGGAAAGTGCCTTAACCTCTGAGCCATCTCTCCAGCCCAGAATTTGCTTTTTTTAAAAATATTTTTAATTTATTTATGAGGAGGGAGGAGTATGGGTGCATCAGGGCCTCCTCTACTACAAAGGAACTCAGGCGCATGAGCCACTTTGTGCATCTGGTTTTACATGGGTACCGGGAAATTGAACCTGGACCATCAGGCTTTGCAATCAAGTGTCTTTAACCAATGAGCCATCTCCCCAGTCCAGATTTTCTTTATTCTAATGCTAGGGATGGAACTCAGGGCCTTATGCATGCCACTGTCTTTAAAATCTGGAGTCATGCCTAATGGTTATATGCCTATATGCCCAGCTACTCAGGAGCTGGAGGCAAGAGGAGCTTGATTTTAAGGCCTGCCTTGGCTATATAGTGAGATACTGTTTCAAAATAACCTAAGATAAGAAGGAATTGGAATCTCGTGTTTTTGGGTCTGGATTTTTAAACCTAGTTGGACAGGAGAACGCTGGATGTGGTGGATCATGCCTGCAATCCTAGCACTCGGGCAGTGGAGGAAACAGTGCATTTGAGGCCATCCTGGGCTACGTGAGACCATGTCGCAAACAATACAAATATGATCAGGGAACAGATGAATATCAGATAATTCTAGAAAGCCAAAGGAGCCATTAAGACGACATCTCATTGGTTCCTAGGGGCTGGGACTTTGTGTGGGATGGGGTGTTGGGGGGTAGGAGGTGGGGAGAGGGATGGAGCCTTCCACTGTTTCTTGGTTGTAATTGGTCCCTTTCTTTTGTCACTTGAAATCAGATCAGCCTTGGACATGTCCAATAAAGCAGGTGGAAAACGCTCTACCACCAACAGTGACACATTCAACCACAACATGGTGTCGGAAGTCCCTCCAGAGCGGCCCAATATCCGGGTAAGTCTCGCCCTCAAAGCAAGTCCTGAGGTAGTAAGTGCTTTTAGTGCTTGTTTAGTGGGATCTCAGGACCTCCAGGGAAACTCTTTCCTGCCCAGGGCATTCTGCAGGTTCTAGAGGACAGGAGAAGAATCCAGTGCAGAGTGGAAGACAAGAGGGCTCCCGACAGAACCTCTGGCTGCCAGGTTCCCTCGCTCAGCCCTGCTAGCACTGGGCTAGATAACGCATTGGTGGTGTGGGGCTGTTCTGTGCATTGTAGGATGCCGAGAAGCATCCCTAGACTCTGCCCTCTCCTTCTGTTGTGACAACCAAAATTGTCTTTAGACCTTTTCAACTATCCCCTGAGGACAAAAATCACACTCATTGAGGACCACTGACCTAAGGGGACAGCAAAAGAAGAATGTCCCATGAAGGGTGTCCTGAGAATAGGGTTGCCAAGAGATCCAGCAAGATTAGGACTGAATGTGTCCTTTGGACTTAGTGACAATGTAGAACTTGGTGGCTCTTAAGGAGGCTGTTTGAGAGGAGCGATGAGTGTTAGACAGCAAGCCTCAGGAGGGAATGGGAGAGATGTAGAAACTTTGAAGAGGTGAAACAAAGAGGAAATGAGGCATAGACACAGTCGGTCCATGCAACGGAGCACTCTCCAAAAACGAAAAGGAACTGTGGGTTCTTTCTGGATGTATGAACAAGGGTCTGCCATGGAAATGCAGTTCCACAAGTGGCAGAAGATGAAACTCTATCACTTATGTAAAACGTATAGACATGAAAAGCAGGGCTGTATATTTATAGACACATCTGCAGTACAAGCATGTAACCACGAGCAGGAAGACAGAGGCTGCCTCTAGGGGCGAGAAAGGTGATGGGACTTGGAGGGCCTCAAAGGGAATCTTAGCTCTACTTACTTTGCCTTAGTAGGGAAAGAACCACACAAAGGGCTGAGTATCACAATTTTAACAATTTTCTGAAATAGTTGAAAAATTTCAGAAGGGTATTTTAAGGGAACTATGTGTTTATTTATTCATTTATTTAAATCCTCATTTTCTTTTTTTTTTTTTTTTGTTTTGTTTTTCGAGGTAGGGTCTCGCTCTAGCCCAGGCTGACCTGGAATTCACTCTGTAGTCTCAGGGTGGCCTTAAACTCACAGCAATCCTCCTACCTCTGCCTCCTGAGTGCTGGGATTTAAGGCGTGGGCCACCATGCCCGGCTATTCATTTATTTAGAGACAGAGTCTTATCTGGGAGCCCCTGAGGGAAGCACAGTCTCATAGATCCCCACTGGCCTTGGGCTCACTATGTAGTTGAGGATGACCCTGAACTTCTTGACCTCCTGTTTCCACCTCCCAAGTGCTAGGTGTATAAGATGTGCCACCATACCTGTTTTTATCTGGTACTGAGGATCCAATGCAGGACTTATGGAGTAGGGGAGTCCGTGCTATACTTCACAGGATGAGTGGGAAGTTATCGGCAAGAAGAGGGAGGATGCTCTCATCCCCCCCCCCCAGGAAGCACAGCGAACAGAGGCAGAGGAGGATGCAGGGAGTTAGAGGTGAGGAAGTGGGTCATAGACTCAGCTAGATCTTCCAGACCTCTCCCCTGGGTGTGCTGAGAACTCTCAACTGTCCTCAGTGGTAAGTGCTATCCAGGAAGAAATGCTAAGCAGGAGAATCCCATGATTAGATTGTGTTTTAGAAAAGCCATGTTAGTGCATTTCTTAAGGTTCATGGCAGGAAGAGATGAGGACATGCAAGACAACAACAGTGAAATTTGAGAGGAAGGAGCAGATTTGAATCTGAGGAAGAAGGTAGACTCAGTTGGGGATGGAGCTCAGTGGTGGCATGCTTGCTTAGCATGTGCAAGGCCTATGTGGAGAAAAGGAGAAGGGGGTATAGATGAACTTCAAACTCATGAAATCGAAGTTTAGTTGAGGTTCATCCACCCTGGAGATTAAAGGAGTGGTCACAGACTAGATATGGAAAGAAAAGGAGCCAGGTGTAGTGGCACACACCTTTAGTCCCAGCACTTGGGAAAAAAGGAGTAGTGTGGCAGGGCCTCAGAAAGGACAGGAAGTTAGTATTGCCCAGTGCTTTATAATGGTCAAGACTGAATGGTCTTTACTCAGTCCATGTCACGGCAAGAGCCATTTCAGAAAGGAGGTAGGGTAGGTCTATTAGTACTTTCTAATTATCACTATGATAGTATCCGACAGAAACAACTTCAAGGAGGAAAGGTTTCAGCTCATGGGTTAGAGGGTCTCATTCCACCATGGCAGGAAGGCATACTGGAGCAGCTCAGTGGCAGTGGGGGCCTGGGGCAGAGTCTGTTTGTATCAGAGCAATCCAGGAAGCAGAGTAAAGAGCAAGAACTGAGCCTTGGTATGACCTTCAAATCTCCCCCACTGCAAGTACCTACTGTCAGGTGTAGGAGGTCTAAGATAAAGGCTCCAGACCAGTATGTGGGCTAATTAAGAATACTTTAGGTGCTGGAAAGATGGCTCAGTGGTTAAGGCACTTCTTTGCAAAGCCCAGGTTCAATTTCACAGTATCCACGTAAAGCCAGATGAACAAAGTGGCACAGTCATCTGGTGTTGGTTTGCAGTGGCAAGAGGCTGTGGCATGCCTGTTCTCTCTTTCTGCTTGCAAATAAATTTAAAAACTATATTTTCAAAAAAAAAAGGAATACTTTATTATCAGCTCTGAGTGGAGAAGCATGGTTTAGGAGGGGGAGGGTAAGAGGGAGCCTGCAACTGGCCCGCAGATGTCCAATGTACAGGTGGCACACATAGACAGACAGACAGACAGACAGGGATGAGAGAGGGGGAGCCCACAGCTGGTCTGCCCAGTGTCTGCTCGCTGTCAGAAGTGGATGCACCCTTTAAGAGTCACCACAGACCCAGGATCCCCTACCCCAGCTGTAGAAAGGGGGACCAGGTCAAGGAACAGAGAAGGTGCATACATGAGCAGAGGGCAGGAGGCTGGGGTGCACAGGAAGGAAAATAGAAAGAAATATATGCACCTGTGGTGAAGAGGGGGTCAGAGGATGGGGGGAGTGTGGGACATGGCACCTTTGGGGCATGGCAGATTGGCCAGTAGGAGGTAGACTTCCAGGGGTATGAACTCAAGAGAGGAGCCAGATTGTCTGGGTTCTCCATGGAGCAGAGGAGAAAATGGGGGCCCTTTGAAGGAAGACTTCAGTTTTGGGCCAGTTGGGAATGGGGAAGGAGCTCTGAGACATCTACTTTCACCAGTTAAACCCCCGCCTCCCAAAGGTCCCACAGTTTTGGGGACATTTCACATTCAAACCATATGGGAGATTTTGGAGTCTGGGGAGGAGAGAGAGGTGGGGTTTTTCCCGGTGGCATAACCCTAAAGAGGAAGAAAGGGTGGGTTTTGCCTTACAGAGGACTCGGGATGAGCGTTGACAGGGATTTCAGGTTTGTGGGAGTATGAGAAAGAGACAGACGCTTGCAGGTGGAAAGACTAGGGTACACTGGCTGAGGAGAAACAGCCAGTGGAGAACGGTTTGAAGGGTTATTTTTGTGGTGTTGGGTCTGGAGCCCAGGGTCTTTCACATGCTAGGCAAGTACTCAAATCTGGGGCAGCATCCATGGAGACAGAGCATTGTCTTTGGAAAGGAGGATGACATTTGTTATGACCTTGGAAGGAGAGAGCCAAAGGAATGGTGAGGACATTCAATTTCTAGGTAAAAAGGTGTGGAATTGAGGAAGTGCATGTCTGCTTAACTACAATTTCCTCTGTAGGGAAGACAGGTCCACAGTGGGGGGAGGTAGAGGCTGGGGAGTGTGGAGACTTGGGAGAATATTGAGGAGAGGTAGTGGAATTGTTTTTCCTGGCTCAGCCCAGCTGGGGCAAGGGACCCTGGGTCTGTGGTGACTCATGTATGCAGTGAGATCCCCCTGCCTCCCTCGCCTCACTCTGGCAATACCACAGTCTTTGAGTCCAGAGAGGTGGATAATTTGATGAATTTGAAATATTGAGTTTTAGAGAAGATGAAGCAGAAAGACAGTGGATGAGATTTTTGAGTCTGGCTTTGAAGGGAAATAAACCAGAAGGAACAGATGGGTCCAAAACAAAGGGAGGGGTTGAGGAGCTGGGCTCCCAGTGGAGTACTGAGGCTGGGAGAGGGAGGAAGAAAGCCCAAAGCAGGGAATTCCGTGATCCAAACACGGGTCTAGAGGATGAAGATGCTGGTGTTGGGGTGGCTTGGGGGGTGACGGGATCTAAGGGGTAGCTCTGGAGTCAACAGCTGCTGCTGTCTTGGTGTAAGGTTTGGAGATGAGGACATGAAGGTCATGGAATGGGTCTTCATCCTTAGGAGTAATGAGATTTCTTTCCCATGGTGATTGCAAGTCTTAGAATGCAGAGGATGATAGATACCAACATTATTAGACTCAGAAGAAAAACGATCCGATTAGCTAAACAGCAGGAGATCAGGCAGTGGGGCTGCCAGGAGGCAGGTTGTTTCCAGAACCAGGAAAGGTGATGTATTCACCTGTCAAGGAGTCTGGGGACACTTGTCTGGTCTTCCAGCTCTGTGGAATGTCAGATGTGAGAGGAGCGGGGTCCAGAGGCTGTGATGCAGGGGAGTAACTTGCCATTGCATGCATTCCAGAAACCTGGTGAAAGAAGCGAGTAGGGGAAGGAAAAGAGTAAAGGGAAATCTTCTTTTCTCCAGAAAAGAAAGTGGGAGGGGGCAGCAATGTGACAGAGAGGACTATTATTTTGAGACCAGTATTAGAAATAAGAGGAACCAAGAACTGAAAGGCCAGGCTCTTTGCAGGCAAGCGCCTTAACTGCTAAGCCATCTCTCCAGCCCATGGCCAGGCTCTTGAGTTAGTAACAGACCCAAGATTCACGTCTGGTCTCTGGGCTCCAGGGCACCCAGGAATCAGTTCTTCAAGGGGCAGCTCTCCTGCACATGGAGCTGCAGGGGGAGGAAATTAGGCCAGCTTCTCTTCTGTTCCCCCCAGGCAACTCGAACATCCCGAAAAGCCATCGCCTTTGGCAAGCGCTCACACTCCATGAAGAGGAATCCCAGTGCGCCTGTCACCAAGGCAGGCTGGCTCTTCAAACAGGTGAGGCCATTTTGCCTACCGTGACTGAATAGAGCTGTGAGCCCTCTGTGTGTGTTTGGGCATGCTCTCCTATTATCTCTGGGAACATGTCTCCCAATCAGAGATAGGCTCAGAGAAATTGAGGATCTTCCCAAACTCACACTGGTTAATTACTATTAAATTTGGTTCCTGATGGACAGTGCAGTATCTGTAGAATATACCAGATCACCAATCCCATCAGAGCAACCCATGGCTTCTTCTCCATAGATGCCCTTGCTGTTTAGGAGTGGGGTGTCTTCAAGTCCACCAACTTGGGGTCCACCAACTCTTTCCAGACTGGCATTCCCATATTCTTGCCTGTCCTTCTGCTCTTCATTCTGGCTCATCTCTTGCCCCTTTCTTGTTCGTTGTGGTGGTGGTGGGGTACAGAGCCTCAGCATGATGGACCTGGAAGACCACAGGCAATAATGTAATGTCAATTCCCAGCACTTGAGGTCGGGGGGAGGGGGGGAGCTAGTGCCAGGTGTTAGTGGTGGTGGTGTAGCTGGAGCCAGGATGTCTTTGTAACCAGCACAGTGCAGCTTCATTGGCTCTACCCCCTCTTCCTGGCCCAGCTCATGGCCCCTGTGTCTTTCTGTCCATGTGTCCCGCAGGCCAGCTCCGGGGTGAAGCAGTGGAACAAGCGTTGGTTCGTCCTGGTGGATCGTTGCCTCTTCTACTACAAAGGTGAGCTTGCCCTGGGGCTGCCAGATCAGGGGAAGCAGGGCTCCATCCTACCTCATCCTGCCCGTCCATTGGTTCCACTTTGAATGGGTGTAGGCAGGCAGGGCTGCCCGGGCCGGTTCCTAGTTCCAGTAGAGTGTGTCAATTGGGTGTCACAGCCCAGTCACACATTCATTCACCCCCTCATTCAGCTCCTAGCCATCAGCACTTACTGAATGTCTATTGGTTAGAGGCAGAGTTCTGGTCCTGGTTGATGACACAGCAGGTGAACAGGGCAGCCATTGAGGGAGGGGGAGGAAAGGACCAGGAGGAGGAGGTCAGTTACTGCATGCAGATGCTTGTGTTGATTCCTTCTGATGTGCAGTCTGCCCTGGAGCAGGCCCACAGCCCTGGAACCTCTGTGGCACAGAGTAGATGCTCAGTTAGTGCTGAGTAAACAAAGAGCCCCAGCTCCTGCCCTCCCCTCCCCTCCTTATCACCCCGCACCCACTGTGAGGCTCCCTTGCCCCAGAAGAAAGGAGGCACAGATCTGACTGACTTTGGTATAGACTCTTGGAATGTACACAGCAGCAGGTGTCAGGGCGGGCACAGAGGGTGTAAGCTAGGGCTGATGACAGCATTGGTGGTGTCATATCAGGCTGCCATGTAGGTAGGATGGGGGACAGGAAGAGAGAGGGTGAAATGGTCTCACTTCATTTGATTGCCCCAGATTGGTAAAGCTCTGGTTTCCTCAGACCTCCTGGGAGCAGTGCAAGTCAGTCATTAACTTTGACAAACACAGGTTGTACCTATTGACATCTTACCCCAGAGCACCCTTGTTCCTGAGTTGTAGATAGGCAGAAGCTGGGGATACTGGGGACGGGAACAGAGAGAAGTCCAAAACTGAGGGAGAAGAATTTGCCTAGGTCTGGGCCCCAAGTCCTGAGCCCTGGGAGGGCTGAGAGGAAAGCCAGAGTCATGGGCCACCGAAGGGTGGTCTCAGACCCCACCCCATCTTCATCTCTTTTCTCTATGTGATTAATTGATAAAGGAGAAAGGTTTGTTTGGGCCCTCAGGTCTGGAGGCTGGCAGGTCTGAGAGCTCATTTGCTTAGCTTGGGGAGGTGTGGCTTCTGCTGCTTCAAGAAGGAGAACGTGGAAAAACATGAAACTGGAAGTACAGCCTTACTTTACAGTTAATTCCCTGCTCCAGAAGAGGAACCCACAGAGAAGGGTACTCCTCTCTCTCTCTCTCTCTCTCTCTCTCTCTCTCTCTCTCTCTCTCTCTCTCTCTCAAATATTTTATTCATTTTCAAGCAGAAAGAAAGAGAGAGAGAGAGAGAGAGAGAGAGAGAGAGAGCACCAGGGCCACCACCTTGAGGGTCTGGCTTATGTGGGTCCTGGGGAATTGAGCCAGGGGCCTTAGGCACTGGAGACAAGAGCCTTAACCACTGAGCCATCTCTCCAGCCCAAGGGTACTTCTCTCTTAAGACCCCACCACTTCTCAGCATTCTTACATGAAAGCAAATTTCATGAATTTCCATGAATGTGGACAGGAACTGACCACACACAATCCACAGCACCTCCTGAACACTGACCCACACTCTGCTATCTGGACAATGATGGCCTCAGTTTCCCCAGAGGCAGTCCTGGGGTCCATCCTTGAGTAGTACCTCCTTCCCCTGGTGCCACTGGAAGGACTGGATGGAAAAGCTGAACCACATACCAGTGCATCATGGGTGTGATCACTGGGGAAGAGGGCCTTGGAGGTTTATGACTCTACAGAGCTTTCTTCTGAACCCACCCTGAAGGGCCTTCAGAAGCGCTGCCCTGGGAACCGAGAGAAGTCCTGGGGAAGGTCTTGCCATAGCCTCCTAGTTGTCCCCTGTCTGTCACACAGGCTGCTTTCTGACCTCCTCCTGACAGCTGGGGCCAACTAGGTACTGAATTATGTAGTGGCTGCATCTTGGATGGACAAGCCAGGCTCATACAGCAACATGCTTTCCTGTGAAAGGCAGGGCCTCATTGGTGACTGCATTCGCAATAGGGAAGGGAAAAGCCATCAGGGAACCTTAGGAAGCTGGGCGTGGTGACTCAAGCCTATAATCCTAATGCCAGGAGGCAGGAAGACCACAAATTTGAGGCCAGCCTAGGCTCCATAGTGAGTTCCAAGCCAGCCTGGGCTACAGAGAAAGATCCTGTCTTAAAACAGAAATAAACCCAAGGAGTTACCCAGAGGAGCCAGAGGGCAGGAGGGCCAGTGTCTCCATCTTGCCCCTGCCGTGTGTATTGCTGTTGGAAATGTCTTGCTTATCACACAAGATAGATAAGAGAGGGGTCATGGATGCTCACTTTGGAGTCAGGCTTCCTGGGTTTTAAGACTAATTCTGTAACTTAAGCTTAGCTGCTGTCTCCACCCCTGAGATGACACTGGGTAATAGGAACCACTTCACAGCGCAGCTTGGGTGCGTTGGGTCCAGCAAGCTGTTGAAGAGACCAGGCGCTGAGTGAACCCTGAGGAAGTGTCAGCAGCTGTTTCCTCGCTGATTTGTGCACTAGCATGTAAAGTCTCTGGGGAGGGCCAGCCTCTCATTCAGCTCTATAGCTCATTGTCCACATCAGTGTCCCGCAGGCCTCCTGAGAGCCTGACAGGTAGTGGGCACAGTCACTGCTACCTGTGCTGTAGGGCTGCCGAGCTCCTCACCTTCCTCTGTGCACCGTGCCAAGCACACACCCCTTTGTGCCTGCTTCCCTGACAGATGACAAGGAGGAGACCGTCCTGGGCAGCATCCCCCTGCTGAGCTTCAGGGTTGCTGCTGTGCAGCCCTCCGACAACATCAGCCGGAAGCACACCTTTAAGGTCAGCTGGTCTTCCTCTTCCAGAAGAAGGGCGGGTGAACATAGGGGGCTGGAGGAAGGTCAAGAAAGTCTCTCTAAGGAAGCCCCAGTGGAGGGGCAGGGAGGGGGAAAACAGAGTCCCCAAGAGGCAAAGGGAGACTGTGTTGGGCCCCTCCTTTCCTCCCAGGGTCCCAGTGGGTCAGCGTCACTGGTAGATATGTGCCAGCCTAGCAGCCTGTCCCTCTGCGGCTCAGGGCTATGGAGGGTGGGCTCTGAGTTGATTTTTGTGGCCAGGCAGGAAACTGGATGCAGTCCCTAAGCAAACTTACTCAAATTTTAATCTTGAAATAATATTAAGAGCTGAATTTCATTCCAATCTTGAGCTGTAAAACGTGTGATGTAGACAGTTTTTGTCCTGAGCTGCTAGGACTGGAACCTGGGGATTTGTGGATGCTAAGCAAGTACTCTGTAGACGACAGGAGAGGACACGTGCACAGGAAAATGGGACTCCTGCTCAGTGTCACTCCCTCGGAACCCTTGGGGGACCTACTCAGCCTGCAGCTGGCTCATCCTAGGCTGGTATTTTTCCACATTTAAAAATTCATGACCCAATAAGAACTATAAAAATCCTGTGCCCTTTGTGTTTTGTAATGAAGGGGGGGGGGAAGGACACACACAAAAAAAAAACAAAACATAACAAAACAAAAATCCCCTAGGCTTTTTCCTTTTCCAAATATGAAATTCTAATATCGACTCGGCATGTCTCAGTACAAAGTCCTCTCTCCCCTAGTTGAGAATTGCCGAGACCCTTAAAACCCAAAGCTGTGGCATTAGTTGGTAGGACCTGCAGGTTGTACCAGGTCAGTATCTGAGCTCCCAGGTTCTTTCTGATCAAGGTAGGCAGAACACACAGGCCCTGCCAGGAAACCAGGGGGGACACCTATTTGGCACATAATTAGTTTCTAGCCTCCCAGGGTCTCATGTGCCAGAGGTGTGAACAGAATGAACAATTAATAAAACTCTGACTCCAGGGAGCCATGTTCTAGCTGGAGAAATAGGAACAGGTTGTTTAACCAACAACAGTCCCACGGCACAGACACATTCACACCCACACACAATCCACAGCCTGTCTCACCCTCCATACCAGACCTGTCAGAGCTACACACTCCTGCTTGGAGCTGTGCCAGCAGCAGCCATCAGCTAAATGTCCTAGAGTGACTGACACACACCCTGCAGATCACTCAGCTGCCCGCTTTCCCCAAGGCGTGCACTGCTTCTTTAAGGCCCAGCTTGAGGCTGTGCTCAGTGACCTACAAAAGGTCTGACTAGGGCTATTCAGTGGCCCATCCCCAGGGAAGGGAGGAGAGCTGATACAGACAGGCATCAGGCTTGTCCCACTGTGGCTACTTGGATGGCGAATAATTAGGAGCCAGGAAGGTTCCTGCCTTAATGTCTTTTACCCCCCACTTTGGGGGCTCCCCTGTAGGGTCCCTCCCTCAGTTCTCTGGTCTCTTTCTTATTCCAGACCAAAGCCCCTCCCATCAATAGCCTGGTCTTTTCCCAGGCCCTCTGCTTTCCCCTGTCACAAATACTTGTTCCCGGGCCTGCATTTGTTTCTTGTTCCCTGTGGCACGTTTTGTCCCTAGCAGGACTGAGCTCAAGTGCAAGGACATGTCTATCTTCCTTGTGACTAGCGCTTGAGCCAGGGAGAGGCTGCTTATTAGATGCTCACTGAATGGATAATTCATTTCCCACCTGTCCCAGGACATCCTGCCAGCTTTCCCTCCCTGCCATGTGACTTCTGTGTTCTCGAAGAGCCCCCCTCCCCACTGCTTCTTGCAGATTCAAGCCCCAGCAGCCTCCTTGCCCTGCTTATGGTACCCCTGGGGCCCATCAGCTCCCCATGTCCTGCTGGGCCTTGTGCTGAAGGGTGGAGACTAACAGGGAGGAGGGCCATCCCTGCCTTAGGCTGGGGAAAGGCAGAGGTGGGCCAGGACTGGCTTGGTCAGGGGGGTCCCCTGATGGCTGGGCCAGGAAAGCACTGGTGTGAGCTTGACTTTGTTGCTCAAGAGAGCCCTGAGCTTAGCCGGAGAGGCTTATCCCCTCTCCTTAATTCCCTGCCACCCTAAGGGTCTGAGACCAAAGTAAGGCTCACCTCTGAGACTCTTAATAACACCTGGAGCCCCCCATTATGTGGTGGTAACCTTTCTTGGGAGGTTGAAGGTGTTATCTGGGGAATATGCTGAGGTTCCAGGATCTGGTACTACAGCTTCTTTTCCTTATGCCCTAAGAACCTTGAGTTTCACCAGGCAGATCCGCCCCCGCCTCCATTCAGATTGCAGCTGATGCATTGGTTTAGGCCAGAGCAAAACAGCAACTTGTTTGCTAGGAGAAGAGCTGGGATAAAGTCTGAGGATCCCAGACTCACTGCCCACTGTAGTGCAGAGTCTCCATAGTCCACCTCCTGGAGAGCTGAGCTGGGCCCAGCTGGGTGCTGTCCTTCTGGGTGATAACAGAAAAGAAAAGGGGACAACCTGCACTGCCCCTCCCCCATGCTCCTTACCATTTCCTGCCTCATGTCTGTGTCTGTCTCTCCCTCTGGTGTCGGGGTGACCTGTCTCTGCCTCTCCTCCTTCTGGCCACGTGAGGACCCCCTTCTCTGGACAGGAGCTCTCTTCTGGGTTCTCGCCCGCTGTGCCTGCTCACAGCCACCAACTAGGTAGTGTGCTCTGTCTGTTTGCCAGTGCGTGCCCTGCATGCTGTGTTTAGGGGCTCCACTGTCCCTGCTATGAAGCCAGGCCTGTGCCTAGGCTGTCTCCCCTAACCCTCAATTTAATTACCTAGAAACTCACATGTGGAATTGGAGGGGAGAGTGGGCATGGTAATTGTCTCCCTGCTTATGCTTACACTCAGGTGGGACAGGAAGGCTCACTTACCTGTCTACTGGGCTACCTGGTAGCACTGAGACCAAGCAGGTATATCAAAAGCGACTGAGAGCCATAGGGTAGCCGTGGGCCACCTTCCTCACCTGGCTTCTCAATGTCATCTGGGGAAGAGCTGTGGTCAGAAGTGGCCTTACTGACTGTCCCTCCTGTGGGTGTTGGTGTCCTTTCCCTACAGGTGACCGTGTGCTGGATAGATGAGGCTGGAGCCAGTTCCACGCACTGCCTCTCCCCACAGGCCGAGCATGCTGGAGTCCGCACCTACTTCTTCAGTGCTGAGAGCCCCGAGGAACAGGAGGCCTGGATCCAGGCCATGGGGGAGGCTGCCCGGGTACAGATCCCTCCAGCCCAGAAGTCAGTACCCCAGCCTGTTCGTCATAGGTGAGTACCAGGTACTTGGCACGAAAGTAAGGGAAGGAAAAGGAGGAACATTCTAGAAGTGCTCAGCTCTGTGCCACTGCTTGGAAGGGTTCAGGAACCATCTCTATGCACCCAGTAGTCAGTCAGGCTAAGAGGTGGAGAAAGTCACAGAGAGTTCCACTGGAGCTTGTCCAGGAGCCAAAGGTAAGGGTCACCTTTGCTCCATTTGGTCATTGCTCCAGGCTGTTTGTGTTAAGCACACAACCTTTGGAGAAAGATGGAGTCAGGTTGGCCACTTGGCCAGTGCGACCTCAGGAGGAGTGACTTAAACTCTCAGAACCTGAGTTTTCTCTTCTCAAAACCAGCTATAGTAATCACAGGCTTGTTGTGAGGGCTGCAGAGTGTATTGAATATAAAATCTTGACATGTAGCAAGCATCCAACATATGGCTGCTCTCGCCATCATCACCCATCATCTCAGTGCCTGTCTCTCCTTTAACTGGATAAGGAGCCTTGAGTTAGGTGCTAATGGGGATCCAGAAGAAGGGACTTTCCAGCGTAGGCTCCAAGACTAGCCATGTGTCTTAGAAACCTTTACCCAGCAGTGTTTCAAGGAAGCTTGACTAAGTCAGGAAGCTACAGAGAAAATACTGTCACAGGTTTCCATCTTTGTGGACATTGAGAAGTTTATTCATTAAGTTTCACAAATATTGACAATAAATATAAACAGATTAAAAACCATGCAGGTACTAGGAACACAAGGGAGGAGATGTCTACCCTGTCCTGTCTTTATGGACCCCACATTCTTTTTTTTTAATATTTATTCATTTTCAAGGAGAGAGAGAGAATGAGAGAGAGAGAGAGAGAGAGAGAGAGAGAGAGAGAGAGGGAGAGAGAATGTGCCAGGGCCACCATCTTGTGGGTCTGGCTTATGTGGGCACTGGGGAATTGAACCCGAGGCCTTAGGCACTGGAGGCAAGTGCCTTAACCGCTGAGCCATCTCTCCAGCCCTGGACCCCACATTCTAACAGAAGTCAGTCCTGGTAGGACTGTTTTGGAGAAGGGAACCGGCATGTTTGCTTGGAGGCAGTCACACGTGCCCCTGCTGCCTGCCATGCATGATCTCGCTGTCCTCTGAAGGCAGGTACCATTCTGCCAGGGAAGAGCCCCAAGGACTCCTGGAGGTTAAGTAGCTTTCTATAGGACAGAGAGTGGGCCTGTACCAAACCTCTGGCTGAGGACAGTTATTGCTGTGAAACCAAGGAGACCGAGACTAGTGAGGTTAACCACAGCCGAAGGCTGGGCTCCACACAGGCAGCCGAAGGGAGGGGACAGCAGATCAGTACAGAGCAAGAAGGATTAGGATTGTCATTGTCATGGTCATGGTCCAGCTGGAGCAAGAAGGTGAAGCCTGGGAAACAGAAGTGAGTGCTAACACGCCCAGTCCCAACACCACCTTCTTTTTTTTTTTTTTAATATTTTATTTATTCATTTTCAAGCAGAGAGAGAGAGAGAGAGAGAGAGAGAGAGAGAGAGAGAGAATGCACCAGGGCCACCACCTTGTGGGTCTGGCTTATGAGGGTCCTGGGGAATTGAGCCCAGAGCCTTAGGCACTGGAGGCAAGCACCCTAACCACTGAACCATCTCTCCAGCCCAACACCACCTTCTTGCCTCTTCCTCTCCACTCCTTTTCTCCTTCCCAGCCTGCCACCCCCCACCCAACCCCATGCTGGTCAAGAGTCACTGACAGCATCTCCCTTGGCCTCCTGCAGCCACGAGAAGCCAGACTCCGAGAACATCCCTCCCAGCAAACACCACCAGCAGCCACCTCACAACAGCCTGGCCAAGCCGGAGCCTGAGCCCAAGACTCGGGGGGAGGGAGATGGCCGAGGCTGTGAAAAGGCTGAGCGGGGGCCGGAGAGGCCTGAAGTCAAGAAAGAGTCTCTGGTGAAAGTCAATGGCCTCCCTCCTGGACCTGAGCCAGCCTCAGAGCCTGGTAGCCCTTACCCCGAGGGTCCCAGGGTCCCAGGGGGTGGGGAGCAGCCCGTTCAATCCAATGGCTGGCAGTACAGCTCTCCAAGCCGACCTGGGAGCACAGCTTTTTCACCTCAGGATGGGGAGAGTGGGGGGCACCGGCGGAGCTTTCCACCACGCACAGACCCTGACAAAATCGCCCAGCGCAAGAGCTCCATGAACCAGCTTCAGCAATGGGTGAACCTGCGTCGGGGGGTGCCCCCACCCGAAGACCTTCGGAGGTGAGGTGGGAGCCCTTGGAAGGATGTTATAGCTAGGGCACGAGAAGGGGGAGTAACTTATGAGACATTCCTTACTAGGAACCTTCTGGAAGCTGACTGAGTTGGGAAGCTTGCCCAAATCCTTTATTGTAATGTGGCTCCATCTTATGTCTGCCCACTGCCTCTGGTTCTTGCTTTTCTGTGTGTCCTTCAGAAGAAAGGACAGACTCAGGCATGTTGGCACATGGCAGGTAAAGGCAGGAAAATCAGGAGTTCAAGGTTATCCTCAGTGACATAGTAAGTTGGACTGCATGAGACTCTGTATTAAAAACAACAACCACCAAGCAACTGCAATAAAACCTAAAGAAGAGATGGTGTGCCCCGTGTTACTGTCCGGGGTGTTAGGTAGGCAGGAATCAGGTGGGAATAGTAGGAGCCTTGAAGCTGTTCTTGTCAGACTCCCATCCATGCTGCAAACCCTACAATGTCCTTCCTTACACGAGACACACTTGTCGCCAACCAGTTCATGGCATTTTTTTTCAGTTCATGCCATTTTTTAAAATAGCTCTTTTTGAAAACCATTGTTTATAGGAAGTTTTAAAGAAAATATTTATTTGCAAGCAGAGAGATATAAACAGAGAGAGAGAGAGAGAAAGAGAGAGAGAATATGGGCACACCAGGGCCTCTGGCCACTGCAGACAAACTACAGATGCACACACCACTTTGTGCATCTGGTTTAACATGGGTACTGGGGAATTGAACCCAGGATGTCAGACTTTGCAGGCAAGCACCTTAACCGCTGAGCCATCAATAAAGTCCTATAGGGAGGTTTTTGTTGTTGTTGTTTGTTTGTTTTTAATTTTCAAGGTAAGGGCTCACTCTAACCCAGGTTGACCTAGAATTCACTATGTAGTCTCAGGCTGGCCTCGAACTCACAGAGGTCCTCCTACCTCTGCCTCCCTAGTGCTGGGATTAAAGGTGTGCACCACCATGCCTGGTGGAAGTTTTTTGTTTTTTTAACTATTTAATTGCAAGAGAGAGAGAGAGAGAGAGAGAGAGAGAGAGAGAGGAGAGGAGAGAGAGATGGGCATGTCGGTAGCCTCTAGCCACTGCAAAAGAGCTCCAGATGCATGCACCACTTTGTGCATCTGGCTTTATGTGGGTACTGGGGGATCAAACCTGACACATCAGGTTTCCCATTCAAGTGCCTTTAACTGCTGAGCCATCTCCCCAGCCTGAAAGGTTTTTTTTTAATAAGCAAATATTTTATTTATTCATTTTCAAGCAGAGAGAGAGAGACAGAGAGACAGAAAGAAAGAGAATGCACCAGAGCCACCACCTTGTGGGTCTGGCTTATGTGGGTCCTGGGGAATTGAACCCAGGGCCTTAGGCACTGGAGGCAAGTGCCTTAACCGCTGAGCCATCTTTCCAGTCCCCTGAAAGTTTTTTGTTGTTGCTTTTAAGGAAGTGAAAGCACTTCATTTGTCCTAATACTGTCCTTGCTGGCCAGTTTGCCCCATGGATAAATCCAGAAATTTATCTGATGATTGGCTTTCAAATATTTGGTGACAGTTACTGAACCTAATAGTATTTGTCAGGATAAACAAGCGGGCAGTTCCTTCCTTGAGGGTATGGGCAGGTGCAGCCTCAGGAGGGTCCCTGGGTCTGGGAGAAGTCTGCCCTCTAGTGAGCCAGATTCTCACTGCTGGTAGTCAGGCCCCTCTGGGGAAGAGTCCCAGGAACTCACTGGTTCTGTCTTGACAAGATCATATATCATATATGATCAGGAAGCCACCTTTTCTTTCTTTCTTTCTTTCTTTCTTTCTTTCTTTCTTTCTTTCTTTCTTTTTCTTTCTTTCTTTCTTTTTCTTTCTTCTCTTTTGGTTTTTCGAGGTAGGGTCTCTCTCTAGTCCAGGCTGACCTGGAATTCACTATGTAGTCTCAGGGTGGCCTTGAACTCATGGTGATCCTCCTACCTCTGCCTCCCAAGTGCTGGGATTAAAGGCATGCGCCACCACGCCCTGCTGGAAGCCACCTTTTAAAATCAGGTGCCTGGTACATTCGGGCACTTTCTTCTACCACCTTTCTTGGAAAGGACCTGGAAAATTGGTTCACACTCAGGTGGTGGTAGCAAGGCCTAAGGAGATTTCTTTCTGTGGCATTTCCTTTTAAAGAGTCAAGATTGAACTCTGGGTGGTACAGTCTTCTGCCCCAGGGTGCTGGTTGAGGACAGGGCTTTCCCTGGCTTCTGGACTAAGTCTCAATCCCCTGCCTGGGCAGAGGCTTCCTTGTATGTCCTTGGGTACTCTGGAGCAGAGTAGGTTCAAGTGTCTGCTCCAAGCTGGAGGACTGGGAGATGAACGGAGACACTGGTGGGTACGTGAAAATGTGTCCATTTTATCTGCTGCCCTTTTAATGTCCCCCCTCTCTCTCTCAGTCCTTCTAGGTTCTACCCTGTGTCCCGCCGAGTCCCTGAGTATTATAGCCCCTACTCCTCCCAGTACCCTGATGATTACCAGTACTACCCACCAGGAGTACGGCCAGACAGCATCTGCTCCATGCCAGCCTATGACCGGATCAGTCCTCCCTGGGCCTTGGAGGACAAGGGCCACTCTTTCCGTAATGGGGGTGGCCCTGCTTACCAGCTGCGTGAATGGAAGGAGCCCACCAGCTATGGGCGGCAGGATGGCACCATCTGGATCCCCAGTCCCTCCCGGCAGCCAGTGTATTATGATGAGCTGGACGCTGCTTCAGGCTCTCTACGCCGCCTGTCCTTGCAGCCCCGTTCCCACTCTGTGCCCCGCTCGCCCAGCCAAGG
This sequence comes from Zapus hudsonius, assembly GCA_004024765.1. Classification (NCBI taxonomy): domain Eukaryota; kingdom Metazoa; phylum Chordata; class Mammalia; order Rodentia; family Dipodidae; genus Zapus; species Zapus hudsonius. The sequence goes on along the minus strand of PVHP010003952.1, from coordinate 38,624 downwards.
CTCCTACAGCCGTGCCCGCATCTACTCCCCGGTCCGCTCACCCAGTGCCCGTTTTGAGCGGCTGCCACCTCGCACTGAGGACATCTATGCTGATCCTACTGCCTATATGATGAGGCGATCCATCAGCTCCCCCAAGGTGAGCCCCCAGTCTGCCCCACGTTCCTTATCCCTGAGACCATCTGCTGAGAAAAGGTGGGCATGCTGGGACTTGGGGTGTAGGCTGCTGGGCTGTCTTCCCTGGAGAGCTGTGGGCTTGCAGTACCATTCCTAGGAGAGCTGCCTTGAGGGGGTCACTCTGCCCCCATAATAGGAACCTTCCTCTCTCTGCCTGCCCCCAGCTTGTGCTGTCCATAAGAGAACAGAAAGGGTCTGTCTTTTCCGATCTTGAGGACTTGGACAGGTTATCATGAGGGCGGGCTGCTATGTACTTTAGTTTGAAATCTGCTCTGGGGCAGAATACAGATATCCCTAACCTTCAACTTCGGTTGATGGGGAAGTGTCCTAGCCAGACCCTCTCACCTCTGCGATCCCCTTTCTCTTCTAGTATGATTACCTGGGAGACAGGCGGCCAGTCCCTGCAGGACTGTTCCCCTACAACTACCCGCCATCCCCCACGGTCCACGATAAGATGGTACGTCCTCTCCTCCCCTGCACTCTGCCTCAGGACCTCCTCTCCTTGCCTCCACCCAAGGTGGAGCTGAACTGGGGCAGGTGCCAGGGATGCTCTGGGCCCAATGTCTGGCCCATGTGTTCTTAGCAGCCTCCGGATAGCTCCTGTTTCCTGGCCAGGCCTCAAGCCCCAATACAGAAGGCCTCGAGCCTTAATGCAGGAGAAGGGGTCAGAACCAGGCTAGGACTCCTCACAGTAGGCAAGGGCATCTCGACTTCTCTCTCAGTGCAGTTGCCTCAAACTTGTCCATTGCTTGGAATGAGAGAGGGACAGGTGGTGTGACTGAGGAAGAAAAGGTTTTCCATACTGTGGCGGCTCCTTTTCTCTCCTCTTTCTACTTGTGTCTCTTCCTGAGAATTTATGCCACCACCTGGAGAATTGGGTGCAGATGCTCTGCCTGGGTGAGTTGGGAGAATCACAGGGGGGAGCAGGATCCTGTCCCATGTGTGGCACCGAGAGGCCAAGGTGGAGGAGGCTGCACGGGCATGAGGACTGCCATTCCCCACACCGATTCTCTTTCCCAGGGTCCAGACTATAGTCTTGACACACAGCAGAGTCCCAGCTTATTTTTCCAGAAAGCTCGGGAACAGCTGCTGATTAGGTTAGCTGGAGAGGTTCAGACCTAGAAGAGGTGATGGAGGGTGTGCCCCTCCTTGACCTGCCCATGGCCGTATCCCCTCCTGTCCCCAGAACTACCTAAAGGACAAGACAGAAGCTTTACCTCGTCCGTGCCCAGCTAACTCTTAACTGCTTTGCTTTTTTTTTTTTTTTATCGTTTTCTTTTGTGTGTTCTTGTTTGTTTGTGTTGCTGGTTGGCCCCTTGGCCTCGGGCTCCGGGTAGGATGAACTTTTAGATCTTCAGTTGCAAAGAAACCTAGAGTATTTGGACCAGCAGGTAGGCAGAGCTGGTGCCCCTCACCATCCCACTGCACTCCTGTCCTGTCTCCCCATTCCTCCCCACCCCACCCCCACCCCCACATCATCCAGTCATTTGTCAGCCTTTGTTGTTGCCACCAGGGCACAACAAAGAGGCTTATATTTTGGTTTGCTATCTCACCCCCTTCTCCTCCAAAGCTCTTGAGGGCAGCCGGGGGCTTCCTTGAGGGCAGTTGGGGGCTTCCTGGGGAAGAAGCATATGGATGGGCACGTGAATAATTAATGCCACCTCATGTTTCTCCAGCCCTGATGGAACTACTCTCATGGGGCAAGTGAGAATTTGCATTTTGGCTGAAGAGAAGAGAAATTATGGGAGCTCAAAGTGTGGACCTAAAATAACAGGGATTTAGTGAAGCCCGAATCTAGAAAATCCTGTCACGTTCTACAGGGCATCGTCAAGCTCTGTGATTTGTGAACTAAGTCCTGTAGACCTGCTCTAGGATGGTTTAGAAAATGATATCCATTCCATATATTTGTTAGTTCTTCAACAAAGCTCTTTTGCATACCCAGCTCATAATCCTGAGAATTCAGTATGGCTGGGAGAGGCAGTAATGTCAACCCACTGTGACTAGTGAGCAAGCTGAACAGTCTGTGAACATTCCCGTGAGACACAGCTGTTGGCTACCTGCTCCCACTCCAGGGCTCTCACCTCTGGAATTTACTATGGAAAAGCTGGTGGTTGGACAGGCTTCTGGTCAGTCTGCCGGGTGATTCTCTTTGGCTTGGATGTTTGCCACATACCCGGGACATGGAAGTAGACAGTGCTGTCTTGGGAAGAAGGCCTGGGATGGTTGAGATGCCAGTAGTGATGGTCTTAATGCAACAGCCTTCATAATTGGATACTTCCTCCTTGCCCAGTACTAACCTACACAGAATAGTTCTCAACTCTCTGAATCTTTGTAATAATTCTACAAGAGGGATACTGTGACTCCCCATTTTAAAGCTAAGGAATTAAACCACATGCCGAGGACACTCGAGTTTGACCCATTGATAGCTAAGAGTCTGCTAGGTGACAAAGGTGGGGTGAACCTCATTGGTATGATCCATGCTATTTAACTTCCATAATTCAACTTCTGGGTAGAACTAGAACCTTGAAATTGCTAAAATCATACTATGACCATGCCTTCTTCCAGTCACAGCCATGTGACCCCCATCACATAGGGCCTCCCTGCTGTGATGAGGTCATCCTGGTGGAAGCTCTGATCGCCATAGTTTAGTCATCCAGGACAGCTCCTGGCCCTCAAGGACTTTGATTCTTATTCCAAAAGCAACACATTATATCCATACCATAAGCATCTGGGCCACGTGAGGACAGATTCCAGGATACCCATGCAGAGCATGACTAGGAAGCAATGTGTGCCGTGTCTTGAGTAGGAAGGGCAGGGGTCACAACACCCCTTCCAGCTTCCCAAGCAGGCCGTCCTCCAGGTGGCTCTGAGGCTGGCTCTCTGCTCTGTCCATAGTGCCTGGCTACTCAAGCATTCAATGCAGAGGGGTGAGGGGCCTTGTAAGTCACTTTCCAGGGGCCCTGCCTGTAGGTAATGAGAGGCAGTCCTGTGTGATGAGGGGCTAGGCGCAGCCAGACAGTGCCACATTAACCCCAGTGCTCCCATTGACAAGAATCTTTTTTTTTAAACCTTGGAAATGTCACTTGTCAGACAGAGTCTTTGCTTTCAGACGTGGTAGAGCCTGTTCTTCTGCCTCCTAGAGGCATGGGGAGAATCAGGTGGGGAAGCGCACGAGACCTGTCAAGCTCTAGCAGTTAACGCCCCTGTTACTTTACTGTCCTCTACCTTGGTAGGAAGCATCCTTGGGGCACCACCTATCCAATACTGGGTACTGGGTCACGTGCTTTCCTACAAAATCTCCCTTACAGTTTGGAGAGACAGAGATAGAGCACATGGCACTGGCAGGAAGGCACAAACACACCCTCCAGGAAGCATCCTGCTGTGTTGTGACTCCAGACCCCTTGTAGGGAGGCAGCGAGGTCAATGGCTGCCCCAGGAAGAGGCCTCACTTGTCCTCTCAAAGCCTGATGATAGATCAGCCTTGTCTCCTGTATACTCACACACAGATATGCACACACTAAGAAAGAGAGGGACAGGCCCAAGTTTGGATATTTACAGCAAATGTGACTGATATCCTGTTGACTTTTTAATTAAGACTCAATCTCATAAGCAATCACTTTATACTCCAGGAAAAAAATTCTAGCTGGGCTTAAAGAGGTAGAAAAGTCAGATGCTGCAGACCTGCCAGCGGGCTGCTGGGCTCCTCGCCTGCCCCACAGCGTGCAGAAACAAAGCTACATTTGGGCTGTTGCCTCCCAGGGGTAAGAAGAGAAGAGAGCAGACCTGACCTAATTGGGAAGACCATGGGAAAAGCCATGACCCCATATACTCATCCTTCATGTGGCTCTGCCCTCCTTCCCTCAGCCATCTTCCCCCAAGCTTTCCCTCCTGTCTTTCCCCCCATCTGCTGTGACACACTGGGGTTAAAGGGACACAATGAGGACATCCCTGACAGGTTCACTTCCGGTCCTCTCTACTGGAACCGGTAGGAGAATGAGAACCTTTCTGATTGATCTGGTTGGCCTTTCCTCCTTCCTTCCCTCTCTACTCTCTCCCTCCCTCCCTTCCTTCCTGCTCATTTGGTCAGTCATTTTCCCCCTCCACTTTCCTAATGATCTTGAAATTCACAAATGACATGGTGGAGAGCAGTGTCCCTTTAACACAGCTCGCTTGTTTTGGCCTCCTTGTTTGCTCCCCAGCTCATCCAAGATCCTGATGGATGCTTCCAGCCCAGCTCTGGAAACTGTTTAGCGATCCTTTCACATGAGAGCCAGGGGCGGGCAGTTGGATGAGGGGAGGGCAGAGGTCCCATGCCTGATCATTGGCGAAGGCCACGTGGAGAACAGGTCCCAGGTTCATTTCAGTATGGATTTGGAGAAATCGGCCTTTCCAACTGTGTGGTCTTCATCCAGGGCAGTGTGAGAAGTGGGAAGTAAAGGACAGCCTTGGGCAGTGTGGTCAGGTGTCCTGAGGAAGAGTCCTGGACCTTGGCCTCTTCTGGCTGCCAGTGAGAGCCCAGTGGCTCCAGCACCCTGCCAAGGCCTTTCTGCTAGAGCAGCACCTTTCATTGCTGGTCCTGAAACAGTTCACAGGTGAAGGATGGTGAGGCCCCCAGAGCAGCTGCCCTTCCCTGCTTCCTACAGACAAGCACAGGGGTGTGTGGGGAGATAGCCACACCGGGGGCTGAATGAGTCGTCCGTTCCTTCCTCTGCTGCAGATGAGTGAGAGCGAGACTCTCATCAGTATGGTGAACCGCATGGTGGAGAACTCCTCCCCCAGGGCTCAGCTCTTCATGCAAGTAAGGCCTCTGCCTGCCAGCATGGTCCTTGTCAGTGTCATCTCAGCTGCTTATGCATGGTTGGGTCATGCCCTCTGGGAAGAGGCTCATTCCACCTATCTGCTCATCTGGCAAGCCTCATCTTCCCTGAACAGGCTCTGCCTGGTCTTGTGCTGTCAGCTCCATTCTTCATGTTCATGGGTAAACCCGAAGACCGTTTCCCCAACCATCAAAACAGTCAGCACTGACATCTCATGCCACATCGGGGATTGCAAACCTGAATGTTCAGGACTCACAGTTCATATTTCCTACGCTCTTGACATTATTGGGGGTCTGGACATAGAGGACCACCTGGAACCATCCAGGGCCAGAGGTGTACGAAGTGTGCTATACTTGCCTATTGTATCATCACTACAAGGCAGGATTAGCTGGACTCCAAGATGCTTCTAGATTTTTTGCCAGTCCCGGTTTAGGTGCTGGCCCTCTGATTAATGGACAAAGGAGTAGGATGCTATGTCCTGTCCCACGAACAGCCAGAGAACTGCCATTTTCAAGGTTGTTACCAACAAGCCTTTGGGAGCTCTGCACTCCTCTCTGCTGTAGCTCTTCAAGCATTGGGAAGTAGAAAAACAGAGCATGAGACCAGCAGAATTCCAACTACTCCAAAACCAGGCAAGGATAATTGGATAGACTCTACATTGCACCATCACAGGCTTCCCAGCCAGGGAGCAGCACATTAGCTTAGGTCCTCAGCACAGAAGCCACTGGAGGTGACGGGCAGAAACAATGCAGGATTGTGACGCCAGCTTTCCGTCTCACCTGCCTCTACTGCAGTAACCGACCTCATTCATGTTCCTGCAGGTCCCTCCATACCCAGAGGTGTTCCGGGACGGCCTCCACACCTTCAAGCTCAACGAGCAAGACACGGATGTAAGGGCAACTCCTTCTGTTCCCTCCTCATTGTCTTCACCCTGGCTCTCCTCTAGGGGGCTTTTCCTCTGCCATCTCTCTGTTCTCTCGCCTCCTGGTGACACTTCATACGTTTGACTCATGTCCTCTCTTCTCCATGAACGCAACATTCCACTCCTCCCCCTTCTTTTCTCGGACACTCAGCCCTCCCCTCCCACACCGGCTCCCTGCTTCCACATTCACTGCAGGCTCATCACGTACAGCAGTAGATCTGCTTCTGGCAGGGACACAGGCCTTGTTAGGAGATAGATTGGCCAGTCTTCTCTGTGTCCAATCTGATGTTAGACTCTATAGATAACTAGAAAGAATATGACCTAGTTCTGCCCTCAGGGAGCTTCAGGCAGTGGGAGGCAACAGGTGGTGACATCAAATTCATTTCCTGAATGGAACCCATGTGGTTGGTGGGTCTGGTAGCTTATGAGAGAAGCCTTGGACACAAAAGCCCCAGAGGGCAAGATTTGGCTCAGAATAAAGGACGGAAGGTAAGGCATGAATAGAGACCTGGACATGGACAAGCCTAGGTCTTTCAGAAGAGAAGGTTGGTGTCGCCTGCTGTCTCTCCAACATCTAGGCAGCAGCTCTGCACCCCAGGACAGGGAGGGATCCATGCAGACAAGGACCAGAGCTAAAAGGGGTTCCGAGTTAGCCATCTCGAGGCCTTGGAGGGAGGAGGAGAGATCAGGGTCTTGGGGTCATCAAGACAGTGGCATTCTGTGGGGCCAAGGGGCCAGTTCACCCTGTGCTTGCTTCTAAGATTGCTTCCTTCAGTACCCTACCTGCTCCTCCCTGGTAGCTGAGGAGATGAGGCTCCATTGCCTTCTCAACCCTGTGTGAGCTGCATTCCTGCAGGAGGATGGGGATGTAGGAGCCCAACACTTGACTCTCAGCCTCTTCCCCTTGTTCAAGAATAAACACATCT
>PVHP010003952.1:0-31685 GCA_004024765.1 Zapus hudsonius | reverse complement strand
CTGGGAGGTGGGGCGGCCTGAGACAAGGTGTGACAAGCTGTCTCCATCCTTACCAAGCTGGTGCAGCTTTATGTAGACTTCTGTCCCACCCAGGGACAGTGGCCACTGTGAAGACAACCTCTGTTGAACGGCCTTGTTGAACTGCTAGGGGCTCAGACATCTGTTAAAGTCCCAGATCAGGCCATCAGGGCGACTCCTGCCACCTCCCTGCTTTTCTTCAGGAGAGCCTGGAAAGCGCCTTGATGGGGACCCACCAGGAGCTGGAGATGTTTGGGAGCCAGCCCGCCTACCCAGAGAAGCTGCTGCACAAGAAGGAGTCCCTGCAGAACCAGCTCATCAACATCCGGGTGGAACTGTCCCAGGCCTCCACGGTAACCTTGGAGCTGGGGCTCCGCCTGGGCTGCCCTCATCTGGATTCTTCTAAGACAGCAGGAGTTTGCTGGGAGTTGCCCGGGAGTGCCATAGTAATAGCCAGTGTGCCCACCCAGAAAACGAGGTCATTTCCCACAAGCCATAGCTGAACCAGGATTCCTTTGGGACAGAGTAGAGCTGAGGGTTACTGACTTCCACAGCTGCTTCAACCCACTTTACCCTCTGCTTCGGGGAAGCTGGGCACTGGCAGAAATGCTACCATCTGCCCAGTGGGAGTAGGGCAGATCCTCCAACATGGACTCTGTTCCAGTAAAACTGGTTCTAAGACCCGGCAAAGGACCCAGGACAATGTGGCCCAGAAGAGGACAGTCACTAAGCTCCAGAGAACAAGCATTCTTTTCAAGCCAGCTTCTCTTTGTGATCACTTCTTGTCCCCCAGCCTGGGTGGAACAGGAAGGGACAGAAATGATCCCATTCCCTTCTGACCTGGAAGGGTTCCACTTTACTTCGGTCTTCATGGGAGGCGGCCTTGCCCTTCTGGTAGGACTAGAGTTGGTTGTTATCAGAATGCTTCAGCCTGTGCCTCTCTCCCTCAGACTCAAGGACCTTGTCCCCAGCCCCCTTTCAACACAAAGAAAGGGTGACAGTGGCTTCTTAGAGTATTACTTACTCTTTTCATTGCTACGACAAGATACCTGACAGGCAACTTAAGGGAAGACAGGTCTACTTTGGCTTATAATTCAGGGGACACAGTGATCATGGTGAGGAAGACATGGTAGGAGTGGGAGTCAGCTGGGCACAGTTATCCGGTCAGGAAGGAGAGAGTTGATTGCTGGTGCTCAGCTCACTTTCTCCTTTTAATTGAATCCTGGAATCCAGCCCAGGAGATGGTGTTGCCCACACTCAGGGTGGGTCTTCCATCCTCGGTCTCTCTGGAAACATCCAACCAGACACACCCAGAGGTGTGTGCTCATGAGATTCTCAATCAGTGGAGCTGACAGTAAAGTTCACTCTCACTCAGTAGCCCCTCCCCTGCAGGCGCTGACCAACAGCACAGTGGAATATGAGAACCTGGAGTCTGAAGTCTCTGCACTGCACGATGACCTCTGGGAGCAGCTCAACTTGGACATTCAGGTGAAAATGGGTCCCAAGCAGGTGGGGGCAAGATGTCTTCCCTTATCCTTTCTTTTTTTTTTTTTTTAAAAAAAAACATATTTCTTCTTTTTAAACATTTTATTTATTTATTTGAGAGAGAGAGAGAGAGAGGCAGACAGAGAAACAGAATAGGAGCGCCAGGGCTTCCAGCCACTGCAAATGAATTCCAGATGCATGCGCCTTCTTGTGCATCTGGCTTTATATGGGCACTAGGGAATCGAACTTGTGTCCTTTTCTGCATTGCAGGCAAATGCCCTAACCACTAAGCCATCTCTTCAACCCCCCTTATCCTTTCTTGCTTTAACAAGCTCAAATGTAAGACAAGGTGTTGGATCTGACACATAAGGCTCAGGCTGCTTATAAGACTACCTTTTAGGATGAAGATAAATTGAGATTCTTTATTCCTCTCAACTTGTAGGGGAAAGAGCTAATGAAGCATGGGAGGCTTAGGTTAGACATAGGATGTCTCTGGCTAAAAGGGTTTAAAAACAGATACGTGAATATAAATACTTCTCATGACATCAGAAAAGCCAGCAGTGCGGGAGCCATGTACGCAGAAGTTTTAGATGGGAACGAGGCTCTCCTTCCTGGGCTAGGTAAAAAGCAGGCAGCTTAGAGGAGGAGGGTGGATCTTGGAGAGTTCTGGTTCTTTTCTTTCCCCATCCCTGCCCCTTCTCTAGCTAGTTTTGTGAGCTCTGTTCCTCGCATGCAGTAAACACACCGTTTTTCCCATTTTCTTCCAGTTTCTCTCCTAATAGCAAAACTCACCTTGTACCTGGTTGGGCAAGGTGAAGCGAAGTCCCAGAGGATCCAAATAGTGTCATATTCTGTGGTCAAGCTACAGTTTAAACATACACATTTTAGGAGGAAAGATGGGGCCATGGTCAAGGGCACCAGCTTTTCACTCAAAAAGACTCATATTCAGACAGCGGCAGGTGGTTCTGGGCACAAATCTCCTCACTGGAAACTGGGTCAACTGCTCTTCTTAGCCTTGTGCAGAGTTGTGCGAGTTAGACCATGCAAAGTGCCCAGCACCATGCCTGATTCTGAAAGAATAGAGCAAGTGGTGACTACCCCCAATAGAATACAGCTCATGTCTTTTAGGTATACATTAGCTATGGGTATTGCAAAAGAGCTGTTTGGATGTGAAGAAAAACTCTCTTGCTCCATAGAAAAGAGGGTACTTCCTGATGTCCTGTGGGAGCTCAAAGGATAGGCCCTCACTTTTGCTTCTTAGGGCCTGGAAGCTCTGGGGAAACAATTTTTTTTTTCGAGGTAGGGTCTCATTCTAGCCCTAGCCTAGGCTGACCTGGAATTTACTCTGTATAGTCCCAGGCTGGCCTTGAACTCACAGTGATCCTCCTACCTCTGCCTCCCAAGTGCTGGGATTAAAGGTGTGTGCCACCACACCCAGCTCAAGTTGCAGAGGCAGAGGCTCTGCTGGAGAGGGATGATGGGGGGGGGTGTGTGTGCAGGGCCTCTGCCTCCTGCTTCAGAGGAATCCAGTCTGGGAACAGAGCTAGGTCACTTCCTCTAGCCACTATCTTTGAATTGCTCTTTGACTCTTGCAGAATGAAGTGCTCAACCGACAAATCCAGAAGGAGGTCTGGAGGATCCAGGATGTGATGGAGGGGCTGCGGAAGAACAACCCATCCCGGGGCACAGACACAGCCAAGCACAGAGGTGGGCATCTCCAGCATTCCCTGGCTGGGCTGCTGTCCACCTGCCATCTCACACTGCTCAGAGCCACCAGGTCCTTCCCAGGCTTTGGATCTTTCCCTGGATCCTCTGGTGGTTGGAAGGGCTTCCTTACCCTCCTGTAGGCAGACCAGAGTGGGCAGACCAGTCAGAGACACTATTACCCTCCACTCCATTTTCCTCCCTGGCTTCCAAGCTCAAGAGCCTACTGACCCCGGCCTTAGAGCTGTCTCTGAGCCCTGGGTCTCAGGCTGGCTTTTTCTTGGAGACCTCCGCTTGCCATGTTCCCTGTCCAGTACACTTCTCAGCAGCCAGCCTCTGACCCCTGGCATTTATCAAGGGCTCTCCAGGGAGGCTCCCCTTATTTCCTCCAACCACAGGGTCCATATGCACACTGGGGCCACATGTCTATCCCTTACTTTCTCCTCTGTTTCCCCAGGAGGACTTGGCCCCTCAACCACCTACAGCTCCAACAGCCCAGCCAGCCCTCTCAGCTCCGCCAGCCTCACCAGTCCCCTGAGCCCCTTTTCAATGGTGTCTGGCTCTCAGGGCTCCCCCACCAAGCCAGGGTCCAGTGAGGTAAGCTGGGGAAACAGAGTCATGGGGAGGGAGGCTCAAGCCTGACTGCCTGAAAGAGCACACACTCTGCCCATGTCTGCCCTGAGGCCCTGCCCTAGTGCTTTGGCTTGTGGCTTCCAGGGGCCATTCTCACACTGGTTTGGGGACCTTTCCTTTTGGGGTTCTCCTGCACCTGTTCCCATCTCCACCTATCCTCTTTAACTCCCTCTCAGGGGAGTCTTCTTAAGCTCAAAGATGGTTGACAAAGTTCCCCTAGGAGCTTAAATTAGCAATGTCCCAAGGTGAGAGGGTTGAGGGTCAGTTTGGTGAACTGTTTCCTGTCAATCAACACAAGTGTTCATTGGATAGACCGGGAAAGGGATGGAATGAAACTCCCAGAAAGAGACTCACAGCCCCAAGGCCAATTCATAGGAGGCCACCAGGAGACGATGGTCTAGGTCTTGGCATTGAACCTCATGGTTCAGACTGTAAAAGCTCTGCTGCTCCAAAGAAGCAAAAGGATCCAAAGGAGAGCGGTGCTTAAACAGGGCTGTGCTGGAGAGGGGAGGCCCAAGGAAAGGTTCTGCAGCAGGAGAGATGGAGGGAAAGGCCCAGCATGGTGATGGGGAGACAGTGCTGAAGGACCCTGGGAGAGGAGTGGGCAGATTGGGCTCAGTTAAGGAGGGTTTACGGGCCAGACAGAGGGCCACCTATGGAGTTGGAGCCAGACCAGACTGTGGATGCCTGACCAGGCCTGGCACATGCTTCCTGGATGAGGATGTCTGGCTCCTGCTAACTCTCTCTTCTGCTCTCACAGTGGCTGCTCGGCTTCCTCTAATGTTCTGGCTTCTCTCTGCCTCAGGAACCTGGCCCACCTCGGCCACCCCTCCCCAAAGCCTACGTCCCCCTGGAGTCTCCTCCCACCGTCCCTCCACTCCCTAGTGAGAGCCGCTTCTGGCCATACCCCAACTCCCCTTCCTGGCACCACAGTGGTGAGACAGCCAGGGGTCAGGTACCCAGCAACCTTGGATTCTGGAGGGTGGGATGGGACAGCATGGGATGGAAGGCCAGGGGAGGGGCAGGGAAGGATATGGGGTTGTTACCCCTCGTTTCCCCAAAGCTCAATTTCCACTGGGCCCTAGAATAGATTCTTTTCGAAGGCTATCTGTTGGGCCATTTCCCCCTTTTTTTCTCTCTGTGGACAATGGGAAAATGAATTACAGCCCGACGCAATCCAGGCTCGTAGGCAGCCGATGGTTATGGTGCAGAACTCTTATCCATGTGACTAGCAAAGGGAAATAGAGTGACAACTTCCCCTAGTGCCATTCCAGTCTCTCCCTGTCCCTTGCCCACTTCAGACCCCAGCCCTCTGATGTTCTAGTTGTGTCTGTGCCTTGGCTTATCCTCTTTGGGTCTCATAAACCCTGGAATATAAGGACACAGGTCCTCTTCTATCCTGTTCTGGCTCCTTCTCTCACTTGGATCCTTAGCCAAGATCCAGGAGATGTGCAATTAGGCTTGGAAGAGGTTGTGTGGTGAGTAGCAAGAGTCCTGTGCCTCACACTGGGAAACATACTTTACCTAAACTCAGCTACATGTGAGTTGGGTAACCCCTGAGGGCTTGCCAATGAGATGGGCAGACATTGACTGTAGCTGACAGAGCAAGAAAGGAGTCAGGACTTATCCAGGCTTTCTGGCTGGGCTGCAGCCGAGGTTTTAGACCTCTCACCTGTCTTCTTTCTGAGGCTTAGAGTCTCCAATGTGCAATTGAGGTGGTGGCTTGCTGACATCTGAGGTCCCTATTGGTCTCATGACTCCACGAACCCACAAGCACGTGCGCTTCCACTATCCCAGAATCCTGGTACAGTAGTCCACTTGGTTCTGTCTGTTCCTGTCCTACATGGATGTTAACAGGCTCCTCAGAGACCCTAGGGTTTACAGCCCCCTCCTCTGGCCACTTCTAGTTGTGGGCCAGAGTTCCCAGCCAGTCTGCTTCTCTGAGCTGGCACAGACAGCTGGTTGGGGCAGGGGAAACCCTTCTGGAGACCCTGAGTTCTCACTCCCCAAGAGGGCCTAGTCTTATGCTTGGGAACTGTTCGTGCCCCCTGCCCAGGTGGCTCATTCCCACATTTTCAAAGGTTTAGCAGGAGAGGCAGGGAGGAGGCCAAGTTCCCAGCAGACACTGCAGTATCAGCATCTTCTCATCCTTTCTTCCCAGCCCAAGACAAGCTATGAGCAAAGCAAGAAAGACCCCCACCAGACATCAGCCCTGGACATCTCCAGAGACATAAGCCTTGTGCCCACCAGACAAGAGGTGGAGGCAGAAAAACAGGCAGCTCTCAACAAAGGTACATCCCAGCACACTCTCCTCCCCAGAAGTAAGTCTAAGGCCTGGGAGGAGCTCGGGGACACTTGCTCACATCTGAGGAGAGTGCTTGCCCACTGGGCCCTTAGCCCTGGTTGGAATGGGTACCAGGCTTCTTTCCCTGAAGATTACACCCCTTGCTTCCCCCCCAAGGCTCACTGGGTTTTGAATCTCCCTGCAGTTGGCATTGTGCCCCCTCGGACAAAGTCTCCCACTGAGGAAGAGGTGACTTCATCAGCTGTCATGAGGAGGACTGCCAATGGACTCACCAATGGCCTCTCCTCACGGGTGAGTGTCCACCTGCAGGATCTGAGGGTTTGTGCCCACTGGCCATGTCTGCCCAAGACCCAGGCCTAGGGAAGAAGGTAGAAGAAGTGGGAGGAAGTGCTCCTTCTGAGACATGTCACAGGCCCAGAAAGATGAGCATCCAAGCATTTAACATTACCATAGCATGCAATGGAGGAAGAGCAGTGACCCAGAACATGCGTGCTAGTACCTAGGCTAACCGGGAATCAACACATTGCCACAGGCCGGCAGCTAAAACAACATAAGCTTAGACTCTCAGTTTGGAGGCCAGAAGTACAAAATGAAGGTGTCACCTGGTGGGCTCCTTTGGGAACCTGAGGGGAGAGCCTGTCTTGTTTATGGCGGTTCTTGGCAATGCTTCATATTCTTTGTCTTGCATGGGCATCCATCCGGTCTCTGTTCCTGTCCTCATATCACCTCCTCTAGGGGGCTTCTCCTTTTCTGATCTTACAAGGACACTCCCATTGGATTTAGGGTCAACCCTAATTCATAATGATCTCATTTTGAGAGTCTTACAGCCGCTGGGACCTATTTTCAAACAGGGTGATAGATTGGGGGTTAGGGCTTAGATATATCTTTTGGGGGTTATTATTCAACAACTGTAGTGACAGATTTCATGGCTACAGGGTGAGACTGTGGCTTAACTAGAACAAGTAAAAAGTCCCACATTTCCTCACCAAAATCATCTCTCACAGAGTATGTATGGGACTCTGGAGAGGATCTCTCAGGATACCTTGTAACTATAAAACAAGTTCATCCATTTCTGAATTACAGTGGTGGGATGGCAAAGAATAGTCATTCTTGTCCTAAAAGGAGGAATTGAGAAGAATAAAGGGATTTCCAGTCCCAAGTGAGTCTTGTTTTACAGTGCCTGGAAACTGAACCCAGACCCTTGTGCTTGCTAGGCAAAGACTCCCAGTGAGCTACACTTCCAGCCCCATTGGGTTCTAAGGCCTGAGAATTGCCTTCTGTGCCTCACTGTTCTGCCCTATGGAGTGGCAAGACTCCGTCAGCCCTGGCTGCCAGCTCTGCTGGCTCATGGGTCAGTCTTCCTTTTTCTCAAAGGGTCGCATACATTGTAGCCAAGCAGCGTTTTTCTTGCCTGAACAACCCCAGAAATCTGATAGCTATTTTATTTTTAATTCTGTTTTTTTTTTAATCTTTCTCTTTGCTACAACCTGGAGGTACTTTTGAGGTTCTTAAAACCACTTGTAGATCTATATATTTCAAGAGGGTCTCTGCCACTGGAGGAATCTCTCCAGATCCTTCCTTGATGTCCTTTCCTTATTTCTGGCTCCTTCCAAACTGACTGATTAGATGCATGAGTCATAGTTCTAATCTTTTCATCGAAATGGTGTCTGGCCACATCCTTGAGGCTCTCTTACAGGTATGTGCTTTCCCAACAGTAAATTGCCTAATTCAAGTTAGATTCTTGAGGTAAGAAAGTGCAGCTTTCTTTAGGTCACACTTCCACCATTTTGCTTGGACATCTCTTCAGCTAAAAATCCTAGATGACCACTGACCAGTTCTGCTTTCCCTTCCACAACTGAACACCTTCAGCTAAGTTTCCACCACTTTATGGAAAAAAATGGTCCACTTTCCATTAACATGTTCCTCATGTTCCTCGGCCTTCACCGGAAGCACCTTCAGCATTCGCCTTTCTGCCAGCCTCTCTCTTTGCTATGTATGCGCTCTACTGGAATCTTCTTGGAAGTCCCCCATTAACATCTGTTGTGGTCAGCTTTCTAGTTGCTGCGCAGAAAGAACCCAAACAAAAGCGGCTTGTGGAGGAATGGGTTTATTAGGCTTATGGGCTCGAAGGGAGACTCCATCCTGGCAGGGAAGATGATGGCATGAGCAGAGGGGTGGACATCACCTCTGCCACAGCACTGGAAATAGTGGCAGGAAGGTGTGCCAAACTCTGGCAAGGGGAAGCTGGCTTATAACCCCATAAGCCCGCCCCCGACAACACAGCTCTAGCGAGGTTCTAATTCCTGAACTGCCATCAGCTGAGGATCGCTCATTGAGAACACATTCATTTGTTTGTGAGGGACACCTGGATCAAACCATGACACCATCCCTTTAATAAAATCTTGGTTTTCCCATCATTTACTGCAAAATTCCTCCAGCCTCTACCCTATTATCCAATTCCATCGTGTCTTCCACAGATTTAGTAGCAAAATCTCATGTGTGTGGAGGCCAAGTCCAAAATCAAGGTCCTGGCAGGCTTGGTCCTTGCTGAAGGTTCTGGGTAGAATCTGCTCCTGGCCTCTCACCTGGCATGTGGACCTGGCCCTCGCCTCTTAGAAGAGCACCCCGGCTGCAGCGGGGAAGCGGGGCTCTGCCAGGGGCCCACTTGGCATTTCTTTCCTAGTCTCTGGCTCCCTCTTCAGATCACCTTCTTTCTGTCCTGTGTCATCATCTTTCCTGTGTTCTGTAAGAACTTGCCCCCCCCCCCCCCCCCCCCCCCCCCCCGTGATTCAGGGATGGTTTCCTATCTCTAAATAAAGTTACATTCACAGGTATCAGGAGTTAGAATGAATTTAACCCCCAGGGACAGATTTCCTACAAAATGGAAATTCTAAGCACTTAGAGTTGATGGGAACCTTGGGGTGGGGGCGGAGCACCCGGCAGAGCCCTGCTTCCCCATTGTAGCAGGAACGCCCTAAGAGTGCTGTGTTTCCTGGCGAGGGCAAGGTCAAGATGAGTGTGGAGGAACAGATTGATCGGATGCGAAGGCACCAGAGTGGTTCCATGAAGGAAAAGAGGAGGAGCCTGCAGCTTCCGGCCAGCCCAGCCCCGGACACCAGCACCAGGCCTACCTACAAAGTGGTAATGTCCTCCCGGCTGTCCAGAGGCCTGAGTCACTACTGCCCTCAGGCCAGGGAGCTTAAAGAGAAAGGAGACGTGGCAGAACCCAACTGGGCTCTGGGATACCTTCAACCAGTCAGTGTTCCCTTTTTATGTTTAAAGAAATATAATACAAAAAAATTGGAATGATGCTGACCTGCTGGCTCATGCCTTTAATTTTAGCATTCAGAAGGCTGAGGTAGAGGAATTGCTGAGTTCCAGGACAGTCCAATTTACAGAGTGAATTCCAGGTCAGCCTGGCTAGTGAGAGATCCTGCCTCAAAAACAAAACAAAAATTGGTGATTACTTTTGCTGAAATGAATTATTCAAAATTCATTTAGTGGAAAACACTCCACCAAGCAGAAACAGCCATGTGGAGTGTCTTCCTTTGCTGAGCACTGGGTTGCGGTCCTGAGAATAGTGTGCTAGTTCCCATGCAACGCAGCTCTCAGATCTTGTCCGTCTTCCTTCATTCATCAGTGCTGGACAGTATCATCCTCACTTTACAGATAGAGAAATCAAGTCAGAGAAACTATGGGATTTCTGGGCCACACAGCTACTCAGTGCAGAGGTGGGTATAGCCCACAGTATATACAACTTTTCTTTCCAATAAATTTCAGAAAGAGAAGAATTATGATGTAAGTTCTGCCCTCAAACAATTTCATTCTAGTTGATAGTGTGTCTCCCATAATATGTAAGTATTAGAAATCAATATGAGACCCACTGGTTCAACTGCCTAAAATCTGTGGTACAGAATGTCAACACAGGGGCGTGCACTGGCAGGAGACCCTGAGGAGGCAGGGCACGGGTGCCAGTGGTAGCCATGGTATGGCATCCATAACAAGGATTTGAGAATAGCTAGGGCTGCCTGGAGGGTGGCAGGGGCGGAGGTGCGGTCCTGACCTGACGGTTCTGTCCCCAGGTGCGCAGACACCGCAGTATCCACGAGGTAGACATCTCCAACCTGGAGGCAGCCCTGCGTGCAGAGGAGCCTGGTGGCCAGGCCTACGAGACCCCACGGGAGGAGATCGCCCGGCTTCGCAAAATGGAACTGGAGCCCCAGCACTACGATGTGGACATCAATAAGGAGGTGGGGTGGATCCAGGAAGCGGAGGAGGGGACCCTGAGAGGGGACCTAAGTGGTAACCTCAGTCTCCCCACAGCTCTCCACTCCAGACAAAGTCCTCATTCCTGAACGGTACATCGACCTGGAACCCGACACTCCCCTGAGCCCCGAGGAGTTGAAGGAGAAGCAGAAGAAGGTGGAGAGAATCAAGACACTCATTGCGAAATCCAGGTAAGGAGGCCTGGGCAAGCCGCCACCTCCTCTCCCTCCCTCACCTAGGACTGCTGGGGCGCTAGAGGTCTTGGAGGCATCTTGTCTCCCAGGGTAGAGTCAATGGAAGTAGTGACTCCAGGCAGCAGACTGAGCCCAGGCATCAGTCTAGAAAGGCCTGCAGGGCTTGTGCACAAACCGGAGGGTTGCTTCTGCTGGTCCTTCCCCCCTTCAAGACTGCCCAAATGTTCACTTGAACCTTTGAATTCATTTGAAAACATGAGGGTAGGGCTCCCAACAGTCTTGCCAGGGTCTCCCTCACTCCTAGGGACAGCCTTGCTGGGCACCAGAGGCTGCACACTCACAGGCCCCTGGCCCTCCCCACCAAACTCAGCTGCAGGCCACCCCAAGCCAATTGGATGCTGTCCCCCCTCCATGTCTGTGTGTCTGTGCCTCTTCAGTATGCAGAACGTGGTGCCCACCGGCGAGGGGGACTCTGTGGACGTGCCCCAGGACTCAGAGAGCCAGCTGCAGGAGCAGGAGAAGCGGATTGAAATCTCCTGTGCCCTGGCGACCGAGGCCTCCCGCAGGGGCCGCATGCTGTCTGGTGAGAGGGGCTGGGCCTCGCTCCGCCAGGGACACCAGCTGACCAGGTGTAGGGGAGGAAGCCCAGCACTGCTAGGGGGGCAGAGTCAGAGAGATGCAAGGTCAGGGTGTGCCTCAAGGTCGGATTGAGTGTTCGTCAGGCACCAGGTTCTGTGCTGGGCTCAGGAAGGTGAAAGGTCAGAGCGGCTGACCTGCAGGGACTCCGTCGTGAAGGTGCTCACTGCTATGCTATGGAGGACTGACTGTAGGCCAGCAGGGAGCACGGGGAGCCATCTATGGCTGAAAAAGCAGAGAAGAAGGGATGGCTGAGCTTCATAGGCAGTGGGAGGCGTGAGAGGGCCGGGTGTTCAGATCTCCTTCACTTCCCTTTCTTGCTTCGCAACTAGAAGAAAGAACAGAAAGAGAAGGCAGCCAAGAAGTTGAGAGCCACACGCTCACTACCTTGGCTGATGACCCAAATTCATTTTCCCACTAAGAAGGGATGAGGAAGAGGAAGTGATCTCACACCAGCTGACACAAAGGTCTCAAGTAGATGGGATAGGGGTGACGTGACCAGGATTAAATTCTCCATGGTATTCCAGAGTAGGGAGAAATGTGACCTAGCTTTGAATGGAGGGGGGGTAAGGCAGTGGTTAGCTCATTCAGACATAGTAGGAACATTTTGTTTTGTTTTTTTTTTGAGCTAGGGTCTGGTGACATCGTCCAGGACCCACCCAAGTGCTGGGATTCCAGTTGTATACCGTCACACCCCACAAAGTGAGAGTTTAGGCCACCGTTAGGAGAAATGACCCAAAGGCATTTGTGGCATAAGGTGATTTGGGTGGAGGAGAGAGGAAGCAGGTGTGTAAGCCACCGCTGGAGCAGCGCTGGCAAGAGGCAGGCGCACAGTGGGAAGGGTGGTCATTGGCGTTGGTGGCCTCCATTTCCTTACTGGAAGTTTTTGGATCAAAATACCTGTCTCCAGTCCAGGTGGTTAGAATCCATAGGTATAAGCTCCTGGCACAGTGCTTGAGTACTCAGTGAATACCACCAGCAATAGTAAACCGGGTCAGAGGCCATATTATGATGCTGGTAGAGGTAGTTGACCTAATGACAGCAGAAGTTGAAATAAATACCTTCTGCTAGTTTTCCAGCTTTTAATGTGCATATTTTCAGAAGCAAGAGGGTTATAGGTCACAGTAGAGGGGATCTCAGTAAGCCTCAAGGGAGAACCTACTACTGTCAGCTAGGGACTAATGTACTTTAGGATGAGGACTGGTGAGAGCAGCAGAGGTTGGAGGCACTCCAGAGAGGCTGAGGGCCTGCAAGGATGGCTTTCCAGAGTCCTTCCTGCAATCAAAGCAGCAGAACCAGCTTGCCTGCCAGCCAGGAGGCCTCTGTTGACCTCTCTGTACTTAGCTAGAAAAGGAACTTGAACCTAAATTGAACTTGAATCAAATCCCACGTGCTCTGGGCAAAAGGCAACTTCCCAGTTCAAGAGGAGAGCACATTCAGTGCTGTTGAAGAGCTCTCCTCTGCCCTGCCTCAGACCTGGTTCTTTCCACAGCAGCGCCCTAGCCCAGCTTTCATGAAAACAAACCGGCCCGGGGCCTATCAGATTCCCCTCTAACACATGAGCTTACATTGCAGGGTCTGTGTGCTAAAAGCAGATGGTCACTGCGCTTTTGCCAAACCCCAACTATTTAAAAAATGGCTATGGTAGGTCCAGACCTCAGACCTAGCTCAGCGTCCCCACTGCCCCCAGCCTGTGGCCCAGAGGCCCCAACTTGAGCTGATCCTGGGCATGTGCAGTGTGGGCATAGGTTCATGTCTGGGACACTTCGGGGGTGGGGAGGAGGAGGGTGGGCACAGGTCCCAGGACAGCGTGCAGCAGGAACAGTATAGAGCTAAGTGTCTGGTGTGGGTGTGTGGTTCGAATAACATAATCAGCGAGGAGTGCTGTACTTATTGCTATTGGCAGATTCAGTAGGTACCATATGAGAAGATGTGGCGTTTCCAAATCTATATGTGTGGCACAAAGGTCATGTACAATGCCTGTGTCTGGTCATGTTTGTATATGTGTATTTCTATGTATATGTGTAGTATATATTCAGATGTTCAGTGTGTGGGTGGAAAGAATGTTGGAGAGCAGATCCAGAAATACATATGTGTGCATGTATGTATTTGCAAAATGTCTGTGGGTGCTTTATTTTTGTGAGTGTGTGGTGTGTGCGTGCATTTATACAGACATGTTCATATGTGTGTGGGCACATGTGTACGGGTGTGTGTGCGTGAACATGTGTGCCTGTGTGTGGAGGCCAGATGTCTTCCTTGGTCATTCTCCACATTATTTACTAAAGTAAATAATTCAGCGAGACTAACTACCAGCTTGCCCTGGAGACCCTGACTGCTTCCCAAACACTGGGATTACAGGCGGGCAGCCATGCCCATCCACAGCATTTATCTGGACTCTGGTCCTCACACTTTCATGGCCAGTACTTTATCTATGGAGCCATCTCCTCAGCCCTGCTATGGACATATTTTATGTATCCAGGTTGTGTTTGGTAAGCTGTTGGTGTATAGATGCTTGCGTGTGTGAGTGCACAGTATACAGCTGGAGATGGCTTTTACAAATGTGTACTTGTGTGAGATGGGGCATGATCAAACCATCTTATATGTGTTTTGCAGGTGCACACATTGTAATATTTGTGAGTATATGTCTGTGTGTGCAAGATGAGAGATGAGTGTACTCATGAATGTGTGTAGCTAGTCGTTGATGCATGTGTATATATACACTTTGCATTACCACATCTGTCCAATATGTACCTGTTACACATATGACTCTTCAACTGTTTCAGTGGATATATTGCTAATATATAGCTGGCATTTCTCTGTTTTCTTAAAGAGATTATATTTACATAATTGACTTTCATTCCTCTTTTAATACTACAAATGTCTGATGCTCCTGCCTCGAGGTGTTGCAATCCATATGCATCTTTGTAGCTACACTAAATGCTTCCTCACACCTTATACGTTATCTCTAACTTTTTAAAAACATGTTCTCCCGTCACTTATGCCTTCTTAGAGAGTCACTGGGCCTGTCATCTCTTCCCTCCCTCTCCCTCTTCCTATTTCTAATCTCCTGCGGACCAGTAATCGACAGGCTAACACCTATCAGAACGTGTGTAATCACAGTGGCTGGACTCCACTGGGCTCTCCTGTGTGTCAGTCACAGGAGCCTTGTTGCATTGAGTTCTCTCTTTTGGCTTTCCTGAGATTTTGCTTGCTTTTCAGTTATTGGGTTCTTACTGCTTTAGAAGCTGAGCGTGCCACATAGGTAACCGTCCGATTGATGATGTGGATATGCACACGAATGTGTTGAAAGTATTTGTGAGTGTATTTGCTTATGATGTCACCGGCGTGTCGGGTCACGTGGAAGGAGTTGCACAGGTCAGCTGTGTGTGAGGAGTGCTACCACAGGATACTGTTGGATCCCAGGCAAAAGCAAGCCATTTTATGTTGCAAACACCACTTCACATCCATGTGAGAGCTACATTGGCCTGACTTACAAAGAAAGCAGGGAAGGTGATGAGGTCCATGCCAGGATAGGGTTCAACAAGCTGGGAAGTTCAGTGTCACATCTCTTTCAGTGGAAATGCATTGTGACCCTGGCTGAGGTCTGGTCCTTCCCTGAGCCCAAACAAATGCATTCTCTCTGCCATCCTCCGGCCTCAGCTGTACTAAGGATGTGCAAGTGATCGTGACTGCATAGAGCTTGTCCTAAATGATAGGACCTTCCTTGTCATTGTCCTTCCCCTGCTGTTCTCAACATAAAATAATAATGATGAAAGAGTAAAGTCTCATATATCCAAATGTCACCATTTGAAGGTTTGAGATGATCTCTTCGAGAGTAGACTGAAGTTTGCCTCTACTGGATTGATGAAGAGGGTCTCCAGTGACTGTGGCGATGTATTTCTGAGCCCTCGGTCACACCTATGTTAACAGCACTGGCCTTAGGACTATCAGGAAACCATGTTTATTGGAACTCAGTGGGAGCCTCATGGTTTGGACTGGTGTGACTTTACTGCACTGTTATCATTACCAGATAGTGATGCCACGCTATGTGATGCTTCATTCTGTCTGCACAGTGGTGGAGAGGAATGTGACTCTCCCACTGTATGGATGAGAGGGGAGCCTTTGGCCCAGAGAGGACCCAGCCTCACCCACCATCACCATGGTGCCTAGCAGAGTCTGGTTCGGCCAGGTCTCCCTTGGAGCCTCACTCCCTCCATGGCTCCCTGGGAATGAGGACAGCTTTGCCCCAGCTCAGCTTGCCTCTCTCTGCTTGTCTCCCCGCCTTGCTCCCCACCCGAGGAGAGGCCTCGCTTGCTCTGGGTGCTCAGCCTCCTCCCCCAGCACCCTGCCCCTATTCACTCCCCTGTTCATTTCTGTTTCCAGTGCAATGTGCCACCCCAAGCCCTCCCACCTCCCCTGCTTCCCCGACTCCACCAGCCAACCCCCTGTCGTCTGAATGCCCACGGGGTGCCGACAGCAGCCATACCATGCGGGTCTGAGCTCTGACGTAAGCATTTTCCTACTGTATTTCATGCACCCAGGGAGGTGGCCCTTCCTCATCTAACCCTCATCGCTGCTCCCTACCCAGTGCCCCTCCATTTGTCTGCTTGTGTCACCAGTGTCTTCTTGCGGTATTAGCTGCAGGTGGCTGGTGATACTGCTTCTGGGATGTGATGATGCCCATGGACTCTGCTTCTCTAGAAGCAGAAGCAAATAGCGCTGAGCCCTCACCTGTCCGTTGCTGGGAAGACACTTCCCTGACGCCCTACTTCTGTATCTCCACCCCATACTTCCCATCTGCCAACCAGCTTTCCATCTGTTGAGATGTGCAGAAACCCCGCCACAGAACCCTGAGGTCCCCAGAGCAGTGTCCCCACGCCCAAGCAGCGTTGGAGCACCCTAGCCCAAGGCTCACACTTCCCCGACCCCAGCGGCACATGGCCTCCTATTAGCAAGGGGAAAGAGCACTGTCTTCTGACCCTACCTTGCCCTCGTCTCAGGGTCTCTAGAAGCTTCTGTCTCCCTGGGGAGGTTGGCGGTAGCTGTTGTCCCTGTGTGCCTGTCTCACTTGGTTTCTCTGTTCTCCAGTGCAAGCCCTGGCCGAAGCCAATGCTGTGAAGCTCCACAGAGCCACCTTCTGAAGCATCCTGTCCTCTGCCCACCTGGGCCCTGGCTTCCCACTCTGGTCCCCTGCCCCAGCACTCCCCGCAGGAGTGTCACAGGGAGCCAGGCTGGGAGCCAGAGCTGCCGCAGAGAGGATTGTGGATGCCTCGGTATCCACATCTGCTTCCCTCGCCCGCCCGAAAGCCCTTGCTAATGTGCCGTGGTTCAGAGGTGGAGCTTGCGATGACGGGGCCTGAATGCCATCCTCTGATCCCCCGGTCACAGGGATGGCATTGTGTGACCCTCTGCACCATCTTCTGATGGAGGACCCGCCCTGGGAGGGAGCACGTGCTCAGCTATCTTGAGTGAGGACTAGAGGCAAACAAACCCTCTGCCTCTCGGAGAGGACAGCTACTGCCATCATCCCCTCCCATCAGTCCCAGCTTCCCCAGCCATGGCCAAGGCTTTGACAAGACTCTGCTGATGGGCTTCCTAAAATGCACTGGAGACCAGCCACCCTGCTTGAGCCAAAGAGAAGAGGATGAGAGATGGGGAGAGACTCCTGGGCTCCCAGAGGGAACCGGTGCTGACTGCGAAAGGACAGCGGGTCTGTGCAGCGTCTGAGGGCAGGTTGGAAGGGGGAGGAGAGAGAAGGGGAGCAACATGTAGAGAGGTCAGGAGAGGGAAGCAAAGAGCACGTGAGGACAGAGGGAGATGGAAGGGAGAACGGAGACTTAGGTTAGTGGCAGTCAGAGGGCCCAGTAGTCACATGTGTACCTCCACATCTCCCTCAGGAGCAGGTGGCCTCAGGAAGACCCATCAATCACATAGCTAAGGTGCTTGGCATGGGGAGCGCGGTGTAGGAGGAAGGGACGTTAAGGCATGACAACCTGGGAGGTGGGCCTTTCTGGTTCAAGGCCTGATGTTTCCCTCTCCCTCCGGGAGTCCTGGGCAGAGAGAAGGCCCTTTCTTACACAGGGTTGGTTGCCTTGGCATCTTCCTAGCCAGTTTCTTGCCCTATTTCCTCTCTGGGAAGTGCTGTGGCCCATCTTTGAGTTTGCCTCAGGGAGAGTGAACAGGGTGTTCCAGGTTCCTACCCTTCATCTCAGGCATCCCAGAGCAAGGCCTGTGGAGACTGGGCTCTCTCGCAGTCCACCTACCCAGGGAGGCTGGTGGGAGAGGGACAGGAGCAGAGCACCCACCTTGAGTGAATGTAGCCAGAGAGCAGAAGGAGAGCTGCAGATACCAACGCCCAGGCCTTCTCTGCTAGAGTTGCTGCCCAGAGACTTCACCCTGGGCTCCAGTGGCCCATGACAACTGCTTCATCTCCCTCCAATGCCTCATCGCTGGACAGTTCCTGGCTCACATGCAAGGAAAAATGACGACAGTTCATTCAACAAATATTGGTTGAGCACCTTTCATGTCCCAGGCACTGTTCTAGGTGCTTAGGATATCCTCTTGCTTCTGAGGGACTACGGACTGGAAAGATTCCACCTGTCTTCACTTCTAGAGGCTTCCGGAACATGATCCTTGGCTGTGTTTGCCATCTTCACTGCTCAAGCACCCCAAATCTGCCCGTTCTCCCCTACAGACTGGTAGGGGGGAATAGTTCCCAGGTTACCCACTCTCCCTACACCCTTCTTCCTTCCATAAGAAACCGATTGTTCAGGGCCTTTCCTGCCTTCCCCTCTTTTTGTTTGTCTCTCCTTTTTTTTAAAGTGGTATTTTTAGAAATACATGTAAAATATTGAGAAATTATATGTGCGCCTCTTCCACCTCTCAGCCTGTATTTCATAAAGCTGGCTCTTTATGTTTCTTTACATGCCTTAATATATGTTTTATGGAAGTGACTCATGTTATAGATATCCATGTAATATATCTGTGTGTCTGAATGCCGATCCCTTCCTCAGCTCCTGCCCAGGCCTGCTTTCTGTCAACGACCATTCCTAGCATGTTTAGACCATATCCCTTGCCTTTTTGATCCAAAGAAGGGGAAAGACTTATTTTAAGGCAGATCTATTTTATGCTTTTGTTTGAAAAGCAAATCTATTTTCAAAATGTGCAATGTCTGAATGGGATTGGCCAGTGATATGAGGAGTCTGGGGGTGTCTGTCCCTAAGACCCAACCTGTGCTCGCTTCCCTCTTCCCCAATAGCTAGCTTCCTTCCCATTTCCCCATCGGCAAAGGGCTGGTCCCCAGAGCTCATCTGGACAACATCCTGCATGGGCAGGGCATTCTCTTGCTAGTTCTGGTCTAAGAGCTTGATTATGATGTCAACTCCAGATGGCATGCCCCGAGGTCTGCCAGGTGTGTGATTCTCCTGAAGAAATGTTTACAGCTCTGTGCATGCAGGCACGCACTCCTCACATGGGTTCTTGGACCACCTCCCCTTATCTCACTGTGGGAAAGGGCCAGTGCGTCTGTTAGCCAGCTTTGAGTGTATCAGTCTACTCCTTTATGGACCCACGATACAGAGGAAAGGGCAGAGGAAGTGGCTTGGTATACCCTCTGTGCTCTCCCTGGCTCTCCAGTGAAGATGCCTGCAAGTTCCCTTGACTTCTGACATTTTCTCTTGAACTTCTCTGGGTCACATCTGTCTCCCTCTGGAACCTTTCTCTTTCGAGGCTGTTATGGTACCTGGGTCTGGCATCCAGACTCGAAGCCACTTTCTTGACTGGGAAGGGTCCCAAAGACACTGTCACATCTCAGCCTTGCCCAAGAAGAAACCCTCAGTGCTTTGCCTGGGCTAGCTCGGGCTTCCAAACTGTTTCCTAACACATGAAGTGAGCAAGGAGCCTTGGTTTGGGTGGGATGAAAGGATTGGGAATTTTGCACAGAGCTCCCGGCTAGCTTTTGAAGTCTGACCTCTCACTCTGGCATTTGTTGGTCCTACTTCCAACCTGGACCCTCTTGCTATGAATGAACAGAGCCCAGGAGGAGGACTCAGCATCCCTCCCAGGGAAATCCCCGGCTACCCAGCTAGGGCCTTTGCAATTAGCACACTGCCTGCCATCAGTAACCAAGAGGCTGCGATCAACTACTGCTACTGTCACTTTAAAGATTTCCTGAGGTCAAAAGCTTGCAAGTCTGCTCTCTCCTGCCTTGGCGAGAGGCATGTTCTTGAGGCAGGGCTGACTACAAGATAGAATCCCTTCCTTCCTCCTTAGGCACCTTCCTGGCAGCTCTAAAACTAAGGAAAAATATATATAGACACACACACACATATATATATATACATATCTAGTTATGCACATATTGGGGCCAATTTGATTTGCTAGTATTAGGTAATAAACCATGCAAGGAAATTTATGATCTCAGTGTCTTTATTTAGTATGAAAGTGACCTTAGACAAGGAGTTAAGGTTAGAAAACAGCCTCTCTGCTGGGACCACAGAGCTGTAGCATCCCCTGAGCATCTGCCTCGCCAGCCCCCCTCTGAGGAGAAGGGGGCCCTCAGCCCAGGCAGGCAAGAGCTTGCGCTCTCCTTTCAGCACCATTCTTAATAGGTTTAGGAACCGAAGAACCCCAGTGAGTTCTGCATTTCTATCTTGCCAGTTTGTATAAATTCAGGAAATAAAATACAGGAAATAAAACAATGGTTTGTACCCACGGTGTGTGTTTCCCACTCTGTCTGTGTCGGCCTCTAACTGCCCTAAGGTCCATGGCAGGAAAGGAGAGAGGAGTGAGGGGCTGGGATGGGCCAGAGCCTCTGCCAGCCTCCTTCCCCTCACCTCAGCTGCGCTTCTCAGCCTCATGCTTCAGTCCCAGTAACCCAGGACCCTGGAGGAAAACAGTCCTTTCTTCATTACTTCACAATGCTGTGGATGACTCCCAGGCAGGCGTGATTTGGTGAGGGATCAGAAAGACCAGCCTACTTTTCACCCAGCCTCAACCCGTTTGGTTTCTCTTGGCAGGGATTTAGTGAGTTTATTACTGACATAGTGTGAAGGACTTTATAAGTGCAACTTAAATTGAGATCTCACTTCAAGGAATGAGTCAAGAAGCCCAATAAAGCTGGGCATGGCAGTACAGGCTTGTAATCCCAGCACACAGGAGGCAGAGGCAGGAAGATCGAAAGTTCCAAGCCAGCCTGGGCAACTATCTAGACCTTGTCTCCAGAAAACCAACCAAGAAGCTACCTTTGAGATCATCTCATCCTCTTCTCCTCTTGGTAGCATGAATAGAGCAGGTGTTCTTTTTTAACATATACTTTGGGTTTAGGAACATTCTCAAATGGCTGTAAACCCTGGTGTCTTTTGTGAATCAGAAAGATTTGGGTCCAAATGTAGCCTTAAGACAAATATTTGGCTAGGAATGGTGGTACAAATCTGTCATCGCAGCACTTAAGAAACTGGAGTAGGGCCAGGTGTGGTGGCACACGCCTTTGATCCCAGCATTCAGGAGGCAGAGGTAGGAGGATCGCTGTGACTTCGAGGCCAGCCTAGGCTAGAGCGAGACCCTACCTCAAAAAAAAGAAAGAAAGAAAGAAAGAAAGAAAGAAAGAAAGAAAGAAAGAAAGAAAGAAAGAAAGAAAGAAAGAAAGAAACTGGAGTAGGGGCTGGAGAGAGGGCTCAGTAGTTAAGGCACTTGCCTGCAAAACCTAATGACCTGGGTTCAATTCCACAGTACCACTTAGAACCAGATGCATAGAGGCACATGCATCTGGAGTTCTTTTTTTTAATATTTTATTTATTTTCAAGCAGAGAGAGAGAGAGAGAGAGAGAGAGAGAGAGAGAGAGAGAGAGAGAGAATGAGAATGCACCAGGGCCACCACCTTGTGGGTCTGGCTTATGTGGGTCCTGGGGAATTGAACCCGAGGCCTTAGGCACTGGAGGCAAGTGCCTTAACCACTGAGCAATTTCTCCAGCCCGCATCTGGAGTTCTTTTGCAGTAGCTGGTGGTTCTGGCTATTCTCTCTCTCTCTCTTTGTCTCTCTTCTATCTTTGCTTACAAATATATATTTTAAAAACTAGGGTTGAAAGATCATGAATTTTCAGTCATCCTCAGCTAATAAGACCCTGTCTTTTTAAAAAAGGTGTGGGGGGAGCTAAAAAAGGCTGGGGAGATGGCTTAGCAGTTAAGGTGCTTGCCTGAAAAGCCTTAACAACCTGGGAAACCCAGGTTCAATTCTCCAGTACCCTCTGGGATACAAAGTGGTGAACGCATCTGGAGTTTGCTTACAGTGGCTAGAGGCCCTGGTGCACCCATTCTCTCTCTCTCTCTCTCTCTCTCTCTCTCTCTCTCTCTCTCTCTCTCTCTCCCTCCCTCCCTCCCTCCCTCTCCCTCTCTTTCTTTTTGTAAATAAAAAGTAAAAATATTTTTAAAAACACATAGGACTGGGGAAACACGAGTTATTTCACTTGAGTTAGTGAAGTGCTTAATGCTTGCTTCACAAACATAAGAAAATTAGGAACCCTCTACACTGCTGGTGGGAATGTAAACTGGTGCAGCCATTGCGGAAAGCAGTGTGGAGGTTCCTGAGACAGATACCGTGTGACCCAGCTCTACCACTCCTTGGCATATATCCTAATGACTAGTCACTACCCTAGAGATACTTGCTCTTCCATGTTTATTGCGGCTCTATTTACAATAGCTGGAAAAATGGAACCAACCTAGAGGTCCCTCAACTGATGAGTGGATAAAAGATGTGGTTCATTTATACAGTGGAGTTCTATACAGATGTAAAGAAAAATGAAATTTGCAAGGAAATGGATAGATCTAGAAAGGATCATACTAAGTGAGGTAACTCAGGTTCAAAAATGTCACATGTTCTCCCTCATATAATAGCACAGCCAGTAACCATAGATAGTGACTAGAAAAACTTCAGTGCCAGGGATGGGATACCTTCCAGTGAGTTGTTGGCCAGGGACATTCTTGAGACCCTGAAAACATTCCAGGCCATTGCCAAGGCTCTTGGTTGCCCACCAGAATGAGATGGTAAGACCCTATTGCTAAAGACCACATATGCTTGGGCTGCAGGTCACTGAGAAATCAAGCTGGAGCTGAGCTGGAAACCTCCTCCCTGTTAACCAGTTGACAGAAAGCCAGCAAAATCTATGGCTGCCTGTAGCCCAAGGGAGAGAGAAGCCATCATGGTGGTGAACAGCAGTGGACCTTGCAAGCCTTAAGACTGGCCAGCAAAGCCAAATGAATCAACTGGGGCAATAATGGCATGTCTATTGTGGGGAAACCAATGGCTCCCTAATTGGGCTGAAGGCCCGCTCCACAGGAGGGAAAACGTGCCTGGTACTGAAGACCTAGTCAAAAGCCTATGGTGGGGGAGGTCATGAGCCCTAGAGGAGTAACACCTATTGTTGTCTGGCTAAATGCATATATTATGCTCACCAAACTGCCTTATGGAGCACTTTTTTTTAAAAATGAGCGTACCTATATAATAATGCTACTCTCTTGTCTAGAGAAGCTTCTCTTTTTCAGGTGGTGGTGACCCCTGGGATAACTCAAAAGTCACCATAGTGCTGAGAAGAATTGACAGTGGAGTGTTCGGCACTGGGACATCTCTATCACACTTCCCGAGGCTCAGGGTCTATTGTGGAAGAGGAGCGGAAAGATTGTAAGAGCCAAAGGAAGGGTAGGACTGCTTACAACACAAACTTCCAGAAACAGATGGCCTTGACATTCCTGACTTCTCAGTGCCTGATAATACCTACACATAATGGGAAGAAAAGATGGTGACATGGAAACAAAACAGAGACTAATTGAGAGGAGGAAGAAGTATGGGGGAGAGGGAGGGAATCATAATGGTTTTTTGGTCTATAATTATGGAAGCCATCAATAAAGAAGAAAAAGCTGGGCTGGAGAGATGACGTAGCAGGTAAGGCACTTGCCTATGAACCTAACTACCGGAGTTCAATTCCCCAGGACCCACATAAAGTCAAATACACCAAGGAGGTGCATGCATCTGGAGTTCGAAGTGGTGAGAGGCCCTGGTGCTCCCCCCCCTCTGTCTCTCCTCTCCCCTTGCAAATAAATAAAAATTTTATTAGGGCTGGAAAAAAAAGGCTTGGGAAATACTTGGGTTATTTCATTTGAGTTAGTAAAGTGCTTGATGCTTGCTTCACAAACAGAAAGACCTGAGTTCAATCACCAAAACCCACATAAAAATACCAGGCATGGTGGCACACACTTATAGTCCCAGTGCTGAAGACAAGTAGATCCCTGAGGCTCACTGACCAGCTAGTTAAGTCTAATACAGCTCCAGACCAATGGCAAACATTATCTCATTAAAAGTGGACACCGTTGGGCTGGAGAGATGGCTCAGTGGTTAAGGCACTTGCCTCCAGTGCCTAAGGCCCCCAGTTCAATTCCCCAGGACCCATATAAGCCAGACCCACAAGGTGGTGGCCCTTGTTCTCTCTATATATCTATCTCTCTATCTCTCTCTGTATCTCTCTGCTTGAAAAATGAATACATAAGATATTTTAAAAAACAAACAAAAAAGTGGACGCCATTTCACTTGAGGTTTCCTCTGGCCTCCACAACCACAGGCACCCATGTGCACCCACCCCCACACCCATGAGCATGCTTGCAAAAATCTAAACAGCAAAGACCTTTGAGGAGGGGGGTGCATAGGGGCCCTGATCCTCTCTGTGCAGCTCCCATCAGGCCCAGAAACAGAGGCTCACAAAGGACTGGGCACAGAACACCACCTGGTATGATTGACTGTACAAATCAGAGCAACTGCTCTCACAGGATTACGATGATGCCAGCAGGTCCCCGGAGGCCTGCCTTCAATCAAGCCAGGTTGGGTGTGTAAGAGGGGCAGAGTCAGGAAATGAAGTGGAAATGTAGCCGCAGTGTATGTACCCTTTGGAGCGGTGCTCCCAAACTCATCACTGCTTCTTGGAGAGACATGATGGTCAGACATGTTGCTCAGACAGGCAGCCAGGCTCCAGACACTGCTGGGGTCATGGCCATGCCTCAGGCTCACAATGTAGCCAAGGATGACCTTGAATTTCTGATTCTAATCCCCCTTCCCTCTACCTACTGAGGGCTGGGGATTACAACATATTTCTTTTTTTTGTTTGTTTGTTTTATTATCAAGGTAGGTCTCGCTGTAGCTCAGGCTGATCTGGAATTCACTACGTAGTCTCAGGGTGGCCTCAAACTCACGGCAGTCCTCCCACCTGGGTCTCCCTAGTGCTGGGACTAAAGGTGTGTGTCACCATACCCAGTTTACAACTAATACTTCTTTTTATGTGGTGCCGGAGATGAAATCCAGGGCTGTATACATGCTAGAAAAGCTCTTTACCAACGGAGCCTAGACAGGTACTATTCTTGTCTAAGAAACTGAAGCACAGAGAAGGTAAATATGATGCCAAGGTCCTCATGGGTCTACCATGAAGCCTGGTGCTAGGACCTCAGAGCCCAGCTTCTCAACCTACCAAAGCTTTTAAGGGGGTCATACTGCCCCCTGGGGGCATTTTGACAGCTTGAGAGAGAGCCTTCAGTTGTCTGAAGTGGCGACACTCTTGCTGCAGTGCCCAGGACAGATTCCAAAACAAAGAATTGTCCCGTGTCCTTTCTGCAACAGCTTTAGAGTGTATGACTGGACCGAAGCCATTACCATAGAAGTTCATGATGCTGCATTATACTACTAAAAATACTGAGTTTCATGAGTAACTCAGGCAAGGTAGGAGGGAGTTATTGTGACAGAATAGGATATGGCATTGTATCAAAATTATTGAATAACTCACTCTGTGCATTGGCTACATGATTGATTTATCATAACTTTTCAACTGAAAATGGACCCAACTCCGTGACGTACTGCTTGGTAAGCAAAGAAACAGAAAGCATCTGGCAGAGGAGGCAGGCACTCCAGATATCAGTAAAGCAGTGATCTTTGAAATGAAGGCTTGATTGAAGTTTTTTTTTCAGCCTGAGGATGAACACCTGTTGTTGTAAACAGTCACATGTTTACATGTTTGGGGGAGGACTGCTTACAACGCAAACTTCCAGACACAAAACAGCCTTGATATTCATGACTTTTCAGGGCCTGATAATGCCTACACATAATGGGAGGAAAAGATGATGACACCGAAACAAAACAGAGACTAATTGAGAGGGGGAAGAAGTATGGGGGAGGGGAGGGAATCATAATCAAATGTTTGGGGGAGTTGTTGGCTGCTCCTGTTGTGGTTTGGAAATGTGCCGTCACCGTTAGGATCATGGGTTGGATTTCACGCCACACGTGATGGCATTGCATGGCAGATCCCCATCACAGCTCCACTCAAGGTTCCAACCCGGAGAGCCTGCTCACAGTGCACGCCCACAGCCCAGCTTCTTTGCAGGCACCACGTACTTGCGCACCATCCCTACTTTGTCTTGTTTAATTTGCCTTGCTTTGCCACCCTTCCTTCAGTCACGATGGCTTCCCTCTTCCTCTTAGATACACACACACACACACACACACCCCTCTGATCTGTTATCTGACATAGGTAGTTCTTGTTTTTTTAAATGGTTTCTTCTCTGTCTTACAATGAAAAACAAATACAAAGCTTAAGTTCTCCAAGTCTGATGTCACGAGAAGGGTGGTCCATGAGCCCTGAGTGAAGATCACCAGCTTCCTCCTTAGGTCCAGTGCTTGGGTGTTTCTTGGCACGTGGGTCCAGTGCCAGGTAGGTAACATGATCCATAACCACCTTACTTAGGAACATTGTACTCTATTATATCTGAGTGTTTAGTTTTTACAAACTAGCGGTTTCTAGGGACTTATGAAATTACAGACAGTAATTAGCATTTTACAGAGAAATAGTGAGCTACATCAACTGAAATGTAGTGCTAATCTATGCTGGCATATATGTAAGTTATTTACATAAATGAGTCTAAAAATATTGACTGGGAAGATAAATGGAACAAATTGACATAAAGTGTTGAGCATCAAAATTAACACCTCCACATGCTATTTTTGTCAATGACATTACATGTAACCCGATATTCAATAATTGTCGATTAACAACATTTAAATGTAATAAAAGCACATTTACCTATTAGTCTTTGATTCCATTGCTTTCCTGTGAATTTTAATAAGAGCGGCCTGTGCAAAGTGTAGAGACTAGATCAGGGATAACAGACCAGTTACTAAATAAAGAAAAAAATAGTGGATTTTATCAATTACTTCTCTCTCTATATGTACATCTACATATTTTTAAATGATCATGTACTTAAGGGCCCAGCAAAATAGTATTTGAGAATTTACTGGCACAGCTGTACATTTCCAATTTACTTGATAGAGATGGTTTGGTTGCTGTTTGGTTTGGTTTTGCAGTGCTGGGATTGAACACAGGGCTCCCCATGTGCTAGGCAAGTGCTCTACCAATAAGCTACACACTCAGTCCTCAGTTCATTTGCTTTTTGTTAGTTTGTGATTTGTTGGGTTTTTTTTCGAGGTAGGGTCTCACTCTAGCCCAAGCTGACCTGGAATTCACTGTATAGTCTCAGGCTGGTTTCAAACTCATGGTGAT
This sequence comes from Zapus hudsonius, assembly GCA_004024765.1. Lineage (NCBI taxonomy): Eukaryota > Metazoa > Chordata > Mammalia > Rodentia > Dipodidae > Zapus > Zapus hudsonius. The sequence goes on along the minus strand of PVHP010003952.1, from coordinate 4,860 downwards.
CCTCCTGCCTCTGCCTCCTGAGTGCTGGGGTAAAAGGCGTGTGCCACCTCACCAGCTTTGTTTCTTTTTCTTTTCTTTTCTTTTCTTTTCTTTTCCTTTCTTTTTTTTTTGAGGCAGGGTCTCACTGGAGCCCAGGACAACCTAGAACTTTATCCTCCAGACTGGCCATGAACTCGGCCTGGCTCAACTGTTTGTTTTTTTTCTAAAATAAATATATTCCTTGAATGTCTCTTTTTTTCCCAATATATTGTCTTAGGAAAAATAATGATACACAAGAATATTAAGTTTAAGTAGTTGAAGAAGAAAAGGATAACTTTTTTCTGGGATTTGTAAATACCATAACATTTAACAATGTTCCCAACTAGTATACTAAATGTTTTATCTCCAGCTACTAAGTATATGACTTATTTTTACATCTATTTATAATACATATTTATGTCAACTTTTTATATGATCCTTAATAATTATTTCTATAAATACCAATTTTTTTTCTTTTAAAAATAGACATAGGTTAGCAGGGCGTGGTGGCGCACGCCTTTAATCCCAGTACTAGGGAGGCAGAGGTAGGAGGATCGCTGTGATCAAGGCCACCCTGAGACTACAGAGTGAATTCCAGGTCAGCCTGGACTAGAGAGAGACCCTACCTCGAAAAACCAAAAAAAAAAAAAAAATAGACATAGGTGGACTGGAAAGATTGATCAGTGGTTAAAGACACTTACTTGCAAGACCTGATGGTCTGGGTTCAATTCCCCAGTACCCACATAAAAAGCCAGATGCACAAGGTGGCACATGCATCTGGAGTTCATTTGCAGTGGCTAGAGGCCCTGGTAAGCCCATTCCCTCTCACTTTAATTCTTCCATTCTCTCTTTCTGTTTGCAAATAAATAATTTTTTTCTTGTTTTTTCAAGGTAGGGTCTCACTCTAGCTCAGGCTAACCTGGAATTCACTATGTAGTCTCAGGTGGCCTCAAACTCACCTTGATCCTCCTACTTCTGCCTCCCAAGTGCTGGGGTTAAAGGTATGCACCACTACAACTTACCATTTTTTTAAAAATAGTTTATTGGAGCCAGCCATAGTCCCAGCACTTGGGAGGCAGAGGTAGAAGGGTCCCAGTGAGTTCAAGGCCACCTGAGACTACACGGTGAATTCCAGGTCAGCCTGGGCTAGAGTGAGACCCTACCTTGAAAATCAAAAAAAAAAAAAAAAAAAAAAAAAAGATAGTTGTGCTCAGTTTAGCAGCATATACAAAAGTTGGGACAATACAGAAAAGATTAGCATGGCCCCTAAGCAAAGATGGCATGAAAACTTGTCAAGCAATCCATATTGTAATTGCATTTGAAAAATAAATAAAAATTTTAAAAAGACACAGGTGTTTCTTATTGAGGGATTTTGGGTTTATTTGTTTGTTTTCATCACTGGGAATCAAACCTAAGGCTTCATGCATACTAAGTAAGCCTACTACCACTGTGCTGTAGAACCAGCCCTTTTCACTTTTGTATGGATGTATATAGAGTGTGTTGTACATATATGTATGTACAGTGCAGGGGCCTGTGTGTGCAGGTACGTGTGTGGTGTGTGTATAGAGGTCAAAGGTTGAGTTAAATGTCTTTCTTCCTTGCTGGTTCTCCATGTGATTTACTGAGCAGAGTCTCTCACTTGAACCCAAGGGTTGTCCATTGAACTAATCGAGCTAGCTAGTTTGCCCAGGATATCTCAAGTGTCCTCCTCGGGAGTGCTGGGATTACAGGTCAGTAACCACGCCCACCCAGTATTTATAGAGGTGCTGCAGATCTGGACTCTGGTACCCCTGCTTGTGTGGCAAATGCTTTATCCACTGAGCTATCTCTCCAGCCCCCCTCCACACCCTTGTTTATATTCATTTTGAGAGGGTTTTATTAAATTTTCCAGGCTGCCCTTGTGCTTACTGTATAGTCCAGGCAGACCTTGAGAATGTGATCCCCCTGCCTCAGCCTAGGCTGCACCACCCCATCCATCTCTTGACCTTAAGTTTTCTTCTGATGTCCACGCTCTACTGGTTTTCTTTTCTTTTTGGAGAGAGGCTCTCACTGTGCAGTCCAAACATCCTTGACTCAGGTTGGCCTCAAAGTCACTATGTAGCTGAAGCTGCCTTGAACTCTAAATGATCTTGCCTCAGCCTCCCATGTGCTAGGATTGCCAGCCTATGCCACTCTACCGGACGTACTTTGTTTTCTGGTGTGTGTGTTTGGGTTTTGTGTAAAATGGTCCCAGTTTTCTACTTCTTTTCAATTCAAACATCTTCCACAGGCTTTACTCAGCTGCCCCTCAGCCTCTAGCATCTTGCATGCAAACTGGCACAAAGCAAGAATGACTTTCATAGCATCTCCCATCCAAGGGAGGATTCCAAGCAGACCCCCGTCCAAGTTGTGTAGGGATAGGAACCCTGAACTTGGCCTCCAGGATGAAGGCCAGGTGGCGTTAGCTTCAACAGGCCTGCGTGTGGGGTACGTGGCGGGTGTGGGAGTTAATGATTTACCAGAGGCCCTTTCACAGTTGCCAAGGGTCAGCTTCCAGAGAGCATGCCCACGCTCGCTCCTTTTGGCTCACCACTAGCCAGCTGACCTGGAAGGCCCCCCGTGGACCAAAGCATGATCTCCATCACCGAGTGGCAGAGTGAGTAGACGGTGAGGGCTGGTGGGAGTTGGGGTCCCAGCCAAGGTGGGTGCAGATAAGCTGCTCTCAGCATGGCTTTCCCCCTAGGAACCCACAAATGTGACCTCTGGAGCCGGTGACTGGGATCTGCTGTGTTGGCTTCCCAGATAGGAAGGCAGTGAGGCCAGAGCAGGTGTGGGGGTGCTCATGCGCTCAGATCACCCAAGACAAGTTTTCCAAGCAAGCTGGGCACTTCCTGGAAGTGTTCTGAGAACCAGCAGGCAGCAATGCGGAGCCAGGAGGTCTCTGACCATTCAGAGGTTTCCTCCTCAAACCCTCAACATCCCCTGGGGCTTTGAGTCCTCTGCCCACACTTTGATATCCTCACTCCTCAGCAGCCTTTCCTTTTTTGGGGGGGAGCTATTAGGAGGTGGGGAGCCCATAAGGAGGAGCTGTAGGCTTCACTGAGATGAGTTCCTTAAAGCCACGGTAATGCTGTGTACCTGGCTGTGCCCAGGCTTGCAGATAGAGCAGCAGCTGAGAAGAGAGAGGGAAGCAGGTCATTGGCCATAAAGAAGTGACTTGCTGATGTCAGGGGGGAAGAAGACGTCCAGCCTAAAACTAAACAGAGTAGGGGGAGCAAAGAGATTGATGAAGGGTGGTGTGTTTCATATCACGAGGTCCCAGAAGGCTTTGCTGAGAAGGGCCTTTCATATAGAAACCAGTAGGGAGACCAGAAGCAGGAGTCTGCAGCTATTTCCAGGAAAAGTGGAGAGGGGACAGCCAGGGCAAAGGACTCAAGGTACTGATCCTGGTATGTTTGAGGCCCAACAAGGAGGCTGGTGTGGCTAGTGCCGTGTGAGTAAAGGGAAGAGCTTGGGTGAGGCTCCCTGAAGGCCAGCCTGGCTGTGGTATAGATCTTCTTTCAAGTAACAAGATGGGAAGCCATTAGCGTGTGTTGCATGAGAGAGATGATCCATTTACATTATGTTTTTTTGAGATAGGGTCTCGCTCTATCCCAGGCTGACCTGGAATTCACTATGTAGTCTCCCAGTGGCCTTGAACTCACGGTGATCCTCCTATCTCTGCCCCTTGAGTGCTGGGATTAAAGGCATGTGCCATCACACCCAACCCATTTATATTTTTAAAACTCACTGAGCATTGAGAATAATAGTTGGGCTAGGGAGATAGCTCAGCGGTTAAAGGCACTTACTTGCAAAGTTTGCCAGCCCTGGATTGATCCCCCAGTATCCATGTAAAGCCAGATGCGGGTGTGTCAGTACTGCTGAATGTGTTGGGATTGCTGAGTGTGTCACTTGCTGAGTGTGTTGTGCTGCTGAGTGTGTCCGTGTTGCTGAATGTGTCACTGGTGCTGAGTGTGTCGGTGCTCCTGAGTGTGTTGGTGCTTTCAGGCAGATGTGACCACAGTTGGGCCGTGGGGTATATGAGTCTCAAGTTCAAGAGGGGGAGACCCAGGCAGAGAGAAATTTGGGAGTCAGCAGCATACAGTTGGTGCTTAAAGCCATGAGCATCCAAGTGAACCCTGTCTTTGGGGTGCTGCTGTGTTGTGGGGCTACCAGGTGCCACTGCAGGATTTTAGCAGCATTCCTGACTGCTACCCACCAAAGGCACTAGCCAAACCCTACCACCTGTTTTGATTATTAGAATGTCTTCAAACTTCACCAAAACTGCCTCCCCTGTACCCTAACCTGGACCAGCTGAGAATCACTAACCCTGAGAACCAAAAGATAGAGAAGTGCGGCCAGCTAGGCCCGAGCCCAGAGCATGCTGACATTTTATGAAGTCAATTAGCCTTTAGGTATAATAATGTCCTCTTACCAAATGTGACAAGTGCTATGAAGAATGTGCACAGTCCAGTGAGAAGTGAGGGAGCCAGATTTAGGTCAGGGAGCAGAGATGGGACACACTTCCCTGAGGAGCTGACACCTGAGCTGAGACCCGAAGCATGCTGAGGCATGTTCTGGGCAGAGAATCGTCGTTCACAAAGCTCCTGAGGCAGCGATGCTCACAGCGGGCAGGATGAAGAGTGTGGTGAGAGGCGAGCAGTGGCCAGAGGGAAAGTGGACGAGAGATTGGGCTTGAGGTTGCAACCTTGCAGGGCCTGGAAGCCACCTGTAGATGAAAGGTCGCTTCATTCCAAGCCCGTGGAAGCCATGAGGACTCTAAGCAGGGTGCCAGCATGATCAGATGGTGTCTTTCAAGGCCTG
>PVHP010003951.1:0-74773 GCA_004024765.1 Zapus hudsonius | reverse complement strand
CAGCCCCCATCTGGCAGTGAATGAAGTAAATTAGCTCCAGTATTTCTTCTCTTGCCCATTCCACAACTCCATGTGTGTTCAGGCCGGGCCACCTTGAGCCTGAGATGCTATGGTGCATGAGTCCTCCATCTCTCCTGCACCGAGCCACCAGGCAGAAACATCACTTTGATCATGTTCTTTGCTCAAAAGCAATAGGCACTGCTCACTCCCCACACAGTGAACTACTGCTGTCTAGAGTCTTTGTAAAGCCTACGTACCCTTTTCTAGGATTTAGTCCACACCACCTCCATGGTCCCATCTGTCAGCAAGCCCCCTCAGCTTTCTTGCCTCCTTGTTTGGCTGCTGCTGTTTCTCTTGCTTGTTCTGTTCTCTTTAGTAAATTTGACTTCCCTTACAAGGCATATTGTAGCCTATATTGATCTCCTTCTAAATTCAAAGCAAAAAAAAAATGATTAAGTGAGGTATGCATGGCCTTTGACATTCTTTACAATACTGCTCTGTGTCGTTTAATGGTGACATGAGACCTAACTTAACCAGTGCAGTTGGAAGAGTGCTGTTTGCTTGGGACCCTGTGACACTGTTTCCTTTGGGATATGGGTGATGGAAGAGGAAAAGTTGGAGCTCTGTCTTGCTTTTCATTTACATCCCCTTTAAGAGCTATTGTCTTTAGTGTGCAGCCTGTAGACAGGACCGGCACCACATTCATTCCTCTTCATATGGCCAAGGCCTATCAAAGAGCCTGGACCATAGGAGAGTTTCCTTACAGGATTCTGGAATAAAGAAATAGAAGACATTCCCTCAGACATTTGTTTATTTGTTGGACCTAAAGCTAAAAGATCAACATAGATAATTTTCCTCTTTCTAAAAGCCATACAAATCCAGTTTCATGTAGCCATTTTCATCATTCACATTCTCCCTCAACCCTTTCTCCTCTGCCTGCCTTCAGAGTCAAGCTGACATTGAAATCAGCTTCCCTTATTCTTTTCCCTGGGAAATGGAGAACAGTTGTTTAGTCACCTCTTTATAAATAACCCTTCAACAAGTTAAATTGCCTCTAGGACTTGCTTTATCCAGATTAAATTATCCCAAAATCTTTTCCTTTTTTATATAAAAGCTTTTTAAAGAAGCATTTATAAGGTTTCTTTTTCTTACTAGAAAACATTATTCTTTTCATAGCTGTGCTGCAGTATCCCCTGCAAGGGCCTGGCGGTGCTGTTTGGAATGGAAGGCATTCTTTCCACATAAATCTCTCTGTTTTGGTGTATGTAGTCCCCCCCCCCCCAATATCAGATGTGAGTTGGGATTCACTTGCTCCCTCTCTGTTTGTTTCCTTTTCCTGTACATTTCTCCAAATGTGTAGTCTGATTTTCTTCCCCCAAGCATTAACTTGCTTTATCAGGAGTTTTATGATTACAAGTTTGCAGAGACCCAATGCAAATTTGCATAACAGTTCAGAGGAATTCATGAATTTCTGAGTCCTGCACAGCTGGACTCAGCTGACCTGGCAATGTCAGCATAGGCCTAGTTCGTCTTGCTCCCTCTGCTCTCCCTTTCTCAGTGTTGGCATCCACGGAAGGCACCTACACACACCCTTGCTTTGTGGTCGCCAAAGAGTTGCAGCCCTTGTAGTCCTCACTTTTCCATGATGTTGGGGCTCAGTCACCTAAATTCAGTGCTGGCCTAAAATCCCATTTTACAGGAAGTAGGATTTCTTGGATATATAAAAGGAAGTCATTGAGGTCTGTATTGTAGGTGATGAGGTGGGTAGTTGTATTTTGTGCTGTTATTTGAACAAGCAAGCCACACACATGTATTAAGTAGTTGTAAAGACAGAGCTGGACTGCAGGAAAGGTTGGATAGAGAGTGTAAATTGAGGCTAAAACCTTCATGACAGGGATGTTGGCCAATGGGAATTTCAGATGAGAAGAAAGGAAGGCCTTGGAGTAATTCTTAGGGAAAGTTATGAGAGGTTCCCAGAGGATAGATAAGAAGCAAGACTGGGGGCTGGTGCAGTGGCTGTGTGGGTAAAGTACTTGAGTTTGGATCCCCAGCGCCCACATACAAGCTGGGGCATGGTAGCAGGCACATGTCATTCTAGCACATTAGCCAACCGAGTGAGCTTTGGGTTCAGTGAGAGAACTTGTCTCAAAAATTAAAAGTAGAGAATGATTGAATATACCCAGTGCAGACCTCAAGCCTCCACACACCTGCACCTGCATACACATGTGCGCATGCCCACACGCGTGTGCGCACACAAACACACAAAGCCAGAGGGTGGCTCTGAGGAAGTTAGGTATGTGGGTCCCTCCAGGTAGCAGGTTAATTTTTTTTCTCATTGAACGTCATCTAGGATTGTTTGTGGTGTGGTGAATAAGGGCAAGGATGCTGGGGGGGGGTCCACCCCTTTCATGATCTGTGACCTAATTTCTTAACCCCACTTTCTTCGTACATTTTATATGAAGGAAATGGTCCCTAGTTTGGGAGGATTGAAAAAAAAAGAAGCCCTTTGAAAGAGCTCGGTTTAGAAACCAGCAAGTGTGATGCTGCCCTACATTGTACATGTCTGTCTCCTGCATGCACATACCCGCTGGCTGGTTACTCTAAAATCCAAAGTTTATTTGGACCCAAATAATTTGTTTCTCTGAGAACAAGTGGTTTTGAAACAGTGATGCAGGTCTCTGAGTTCTTGAAGGTTTTTTGGATGAGCTGTTGGCTCAGTTTTCTACTGGTTATCATTTTTACCCCTGACTGGTATGATTTTTTACCCCTGACTGGTATGATTTTTTAAAATTCTTCCACATTTCACATATTTTAAGATGTTTTTAATATCCTTACCCCCTCCCTCCCCTCCCTCCTTTTTAAATTGCCTTCCCCAGAATCATTCCTAAAATTATGGAATCTGCTGGTTCCTCCTGTGCATTCTGGTCAGTTTTTGGCATCTTTCCTCATCCATCTGTAGAAGCTGGCTGTGCTTCCAGCTCTTGTCCATCAGGTCAGGAACCTGAGCTTTCTGTCTTTCCTCTTCGTCTTCCATTTTCCCCAGTAGATAGATGTCTTGAAGCACTGGTTAGATCTGTGTGCCCAGAACATAAGCAGGCATGAAGCTTAGATCTGATCGAAAGGAGTGTATCATAGAGTCTATTACTCCATTAAGTTGTTGTTTTAGAGTCTATATTAAACTAGGAAAGTGTCCTAAGTGTGAACATGTCGTTGAATCCCTAACACTTGTTGAGCCAGGCATCGTGTGTGTCATGTGAAGTAACTGGGTGGGTCACTTTTTATTACTATGAACACAAACACTGATACTAAGGACTGGCATGTGAAAGGAAAGAAGGCGATAGTGATGAAAACCATTTAATGATTAGTGAGGAAACAAATACTGCTTAATGAAAATAAAAACCATGTCGAAAGGGCCTAATGCTGACTTTTGGAACCAGAGCCATGTTGCGGTCTTTGTGTACCCTCTGTCCTGTACAGTAGAGATTGTCTGAAATTGCTTGGGAACCGGAGCTTGCAATTGTGCGCCTGGAATGTCCTGCAGATAATTAAGTTGTGGTCAGGCTTTGGAAAAATAAAAAGTTCTCGAACTATGATTTTATAAACATGCTACAATAACATTTCTTTATATTTAACAGTTTCTTATAGAAAGTTGATACTCTCATGAGGCATTGATTAAAGGTAAAACATCAAGAAAGAAAAAATATTAAATTAAAACTTCACTTAGGATGTTGACAGTTGGCTTGTAATATTAAACAGATGTGTATGTTCCTGGGGATATTCTTCTTTCTGAACTGAATTGCTAAGTTGTATTTTTTTTAATGACAGCTACAAATTTTTGATCAGTTAATAATTTTAAATACCCTTTCTACAATCTCCTGCATCTAACTTCATCTGTGGTTTGAGCCTTCTCAATGATATAATGATTGGTGAGACCTGTGCTGCCTCTCTAAAGCCTTTCATTCGCTTCCCCCCACCCCCTGCCCCAGAAGCTGAGCTGAGCTCTTCTGATTTCATGATGCATTCTTGGAGATTGATTCCTTGAAATAATTTTAGGATCATTGGGTGGAATTCTACCCTGGCAGATTTATGTCTGTAGTTTCCTCCCATATAAGCTTTGCTTTGGCATTTGAGTGCAGAAGTTGACCTACATTGTGGTATTGTGTTTGTGTGGTCAATTGTAAAGGCTTCATAATACGTTCGTATAGCCAGTCATCCAGATCAGCCTGTACTCCATGCTGTGGGGCCAGAGAAATGTCAGGGAGGGGACCTAGAGGAAACCCTATCATGAGTACCCGAGAATCAGTGAATTCTTTGTGCCATAAACAAGCCTTACATTCTCTCAGAAGTCTGGTGATAGCAAGAGGATTGTGTAGAGTAGGGGGTGTATAGGTGAGTTGGTGGATTAGATTCTGTGGAATAATATGAAAAATATTTTGCATTTTCAAGGATTCTTCAAATATTTATGCATGATTAGGTTAAATTGTACATGGTTGTGTTTTGGCCAAGGAAAATTTAAATTTAGACATCATTTTAGTGGTTAAGTCTTTTTTTTTGATATATGAACACATTCTATTTTCTGAAAGATACATTGCTCAGGGCAGGCATGTTTGATTAGTCTGGCTGAAGAGTTTTGTTGCTTGGGTGGATTTATTGATCCTGGAGCTGGTGATGTTTGTGCAGTCTTCAGATTGCATGTGGAAAGCCTGGTGCAGGTCTGAAGGACATGGAGGCACTTTCAGTAAACATAGAGGCCTGCAGACTGTCTGAACAAATAGAACCATGTATTCTAAGATACAAAGCTGTATTCAGCCTCAAGAATAATGGATGTGCTTTAATAGCACAGTATTCAGTGTAGCTACTTGTTCTTTTAGCTAAAAGCATGAACAGCATTTTAGATGGTCTGTTTCTTGAAGTCTGATTCAGGAACAAAAATACTTGAAGTGAATTTTTATATGAAGGGATTGCTTAGTATACTTTCAGGTGATCAAAGTGTATTCTCTACCTCGCTGGTTTAGAAGTTCTTGTTCAGTACTTTTTAAAATTTGTTTGGTGGGGAGGAAGGAGAATAAATGTTGGTATGTGATGTCTTCACAGATTTAACCCAATCACTGCCTTGTTCTCCCGAAAGCTTGAAATGCTATCAAGTAACAGCAGCCTGTTGGAAGGAGTTGGAACTTTGACCTCCATGAAAAAATAAGTTCAGTGTAATTTATTACTTTAGAAAGAACCACCCAGTTTTAACACACAAATCTAAAAAGCAGTAAAATATATCTTTTCGGCGGTTTGTATGTGCTAGGGTTTTTTTTCTAGGCTTTATATTGTTTCATTCCAAGTCTCTTCCAATGTTTTGCTATTAAAAAGTGTTGCAAATATTTTAAACATTCTCGCTAACCAGAATTTATAATTCTTAACAGATGCAAGTAGAAAGTTCTGTTTGACTTTACTATCATGACTGCATCATGAGATAACGCTCAGTAAACGATATTCATTTGTAAATGTGTTGGTTTGCCTCACAAAATTTGGTCTTAGTAATATGCTTGACTTAGCAACAAGCTGCTGTGATCAGCCACAGGGAATTGTATTTAGCATTTTTTTTCATATCCATGTGGCATTGCAGTTTGCACAGTCTTAGAACTGGTTTTTCAGTGTTGCCATCCAGTATTTCTGTGGGGAAAGAGAAAGTAGGAAGTTCTCAGACCGTTAAATACTTACACCATTAGAACCACACTCTGTCTGTCACCTTCTAAAAAATCTCATCTAGTCATCACTTTCTCTGCAGTGTTCTGATCTTCTGAACTGTTTTTTAGTGAATTCAGTTGTAGTACACATTGCTCCTCTTTTCCCACAATGTTAGTTCTTAGGTCTGTTAACTATTCAGTTACAGATGGGGGGGGGGGGGAATGGAAGGGAGAAAATACTGGTCCCTAGTGGTCTGAAATGGGAAATGCATCTCTTAAAAATTTCATGAGAACCCTCTACAAAGCTTCAAATTTGTTGAGAAGCAATTAATTTTAGTTGGGTTGATTGTCTTATTTAAAGTGTCTTTTGGGTCCCAGCTGGAGTTACTTCACATAGGTGAAGGCTTGGGCACTGGAGAGCACCTGTGCTTCAAGCCATTCAGAAATGGAGGGGCTTTCTGTGAAAGCACACTACTCTTTGTCATCTTTATCTTAATTTTCATGAAAATAATGTGTTTGTTACTGTGGCCTCACTGTGATTTCGCTTTGGCTTATGTATGATATTTTATTGTCCCTGTCCTGGAAAATTATAGCAGTTTTATGAGGAGTGGTTTGTGGGTTCACACAACCCACTCGGAGTGCCATTTACTATAGTTCTCTTCTAAAAGAATCATAAAACATCGTGTAAATTGTTTAAAAAGAGAAAGGCCTTTTCTTTTTTTTTAAATCACTTTTTAAAATTTTTTTTTTATTTTATTCATGTTCAAGCAGAGAGAGAGGAGAGAGAGAGAGCACTAGGACCACCACCTTGTGGGTCTGGTCATATGGGTCCTGGGGAATTGAACCCAGGGCCTTAGGCACAGGAGGCAAGTGCCTTCACCGCTGAGCCATCTCTGATCTGAGCCCGAGAAAGGCCTTTTCTGAGAAAGGCTAAGAGGAAATCTTTCCAGCTCTTTTGTTTGTTTCTTTTAGATAGTTTCATGATTTGAAGCTCATAGTTTATTTAGAGCACTTGTGTTATAAATAGGGTATGTGTGAGTGTAAGCAGAGACAGTGTGAGCTTGGGCAGTACTAACACGACTGAAAACTGAGTGTTGCAAAGTGGTAAACATCAAGTTCATGATTATCTTTAAGATTTGGAAATCAGGTGAAGGAAGGAAGGGAGAGAAGGAGGAAATGAGAAAGGAAGAAAGGAGTTTATAGTACATATACCTTTGTTAAAAACCTCAGTGCTCACTTAAAGTAGTTGTGTGTTTAAAATCTACATTATGTTGTTACCTTGGTGACCAGTGTTGTAAGCTCACAGAGTGATTTAAAAACTTTTCTCCTCAGCAGTTGACCACAGTAGTTGGCGTGCTGAACTGCTTATATGCAGGATATGAAGAAGTATGAAACGGCACGATAACCAGGCCCAGGTTCTGCCACGGGCTTCTTTACAAATGCCTTATTCTGATATCATCTTGGTTTGAATGAGCCCCATGGAGAGCTGTGACGGAAATTGTTCATGGTTTCTGCAGCATTTCCACGGCAGTCTGCGTGCCTAGCCATTCAGCACAGGTGTGTTTTGTGTTTAGTAAATGGTCATAAGAAAATCCATGTACATGTGGAATATGAATGGGACAGCTCTTCATTCTGTGTGACAACATAACATTTATCGTACATTTAATTTTAAGGTCACTTCTTTAGTCCATGCAAGATGATTGCATGTGCAGCAGTATCTTCCAGGAACATTCACACATGGCAGGATGATCACTGTGTTCACGTCTGTGGTGATGTGACAGTGTGCTCATCTCTGCAAAATGGTCTCCTCTTCTCTTCAGACTACTTACTGTACTTTTAAAAACACAAGGTTGTCTCTGTGGTTTAGAAACTCTTTAACAGGGAGAGGTGACAGGTAGGTCATATTTCTATGTCTTGTAGGGAGTGTCAGAAAAATTCTTGAACTTTTTTAAGTATAAATACTTCACATAGCATGTGATTTCATGAAATATGAATTTGGGGTTTATTATATGTCTGTATATTCCTATTTTCATTATATAAAAACCCAAACACAAACCAACTTCCCGAAGTATACAAACGTTTTTGAAATATTCTGTACTTTCTATTTTTAATTTTCTGGTGTTGGCGTGCTTCTGACAGTATCACAGAGTGGCTTACGGAGTGAATTTTGGGAATAGAAAATGAAGCTGTAACTGGAATGGAAGTTGAAGCTCCCAGCGGCTCGATGCGGTGGGAAAGCCCTGAAGCCCGCCCGCCAGCGGCAGCTCTTCTCCCCAGGCTGCCTGGCCAAGTTGGGGTCCTTTAGCCTGAGAACCCACTTTCTGTGGCTAGACAGAGAAGACTGGCATTTCAGCCAGTGCTGTTGCGTCTACTCCAGACTTCCATAATTAAAAATGTTGTGTGGAGTGCCATTGAATAATTGGTTTTAATATGGGTGTTTGGAAATAGGATAGCTCACCATATCCTGAAGTCTCCAGCTTAGACATTATTCTCCTTCATGAATTTATAACACACTGCTATGTAATGACATCATTATTATTGTAAGCGATAGAGAAGGCTAGGTTTAGGGGTTTTCTTTTTCTTTTTTTTTTTTTAGATTAGAAATAGTTTTGCCTCTCTGTTTTAGCATAGATAGAATACTTCTTAGTCATTCATAGTTCTAAAATGTTACGGATTTTAGTGATAATATGCTTTGCTTTATAAATTATGTACTTGGGAGATCCCTGAATTTAATTTAATTTGTTAACAGCTTACACCCACAATGGTGTTTGCTCATTTTTGTTTCTCACTTGAGCCACTTGAAAGTATTTTTTTGAGGACTTTGAAGGATACTGAGTTATTTATTATCAAAAAGCTAATGTTTTTATATGAAACTCGTCATCGAAATGACCAGTTTCTGCCAGAAAAGAAGCACAATCTTTCAGATTTTCCTCCAAAACTGCAACTTCAGAAAGTACGTAAGAGATGTAGCAATTAACCTACATGCACATTTATAATACTAGAAAATGGGCAGCTAGTTACATTCAAAGACAGGATCTGATAGGCCCAAATTGCTTAAAACATCACAGTTATTGAAGATATACCCTAGGGAATTTGAGAAACCATTTAACAGATGAAAGTACATTTTGAAAAGTCTGACCTTACAGGCAATCATAAAATGAATCAAAACAGTGCTTTTTTTCCCCCCTGAAATGTACAGAGCCCATCTGTGTCTAATCCAGTAATTATAGACTGTGTTCAATTACCTTTTCAAACTTGGAGCAGACTGGAGACTCGGCAGTGAACAAACATAGGGTTTTGTCTAGACCTCAATTGACCACAGTCTAAGACTTGAATTTATATCTAATTTTATTTTTTGTTTGGTTTGATAGTTCTTAAAGGATTCATTTTTGCTACTTGGTGCTTTACAGTTTCAGATTTGGGATATTGCCTTTTCTCATCACAAAAGCTTTTGTATCGGCTGAAGCTTATGTTATAATTAGATGTTTAGTTTTGTGAATACTTGCTTTGGCCTGCAAATCAATAATTTGTTCTAGAGAAAGACTGCTTTGGGTAGGGGAGGGAATTTTACCAGTGAGTAGTATTTTTTAAAAGTAGCCTTTAGAAATGTTGCAGCTGACTAGGAAAAAATAATTTATTTTCCTTCAAATGTAGAAAACTGTTGGTAATTTTCAGTTGCTGCATCCCTTTAATGTTTTTAAAAATATGTGGAGATTACTAAACGGAATCTGTCTTCCCTATTTTTATCAAATGTCTTGTAGTATTTTTCTCTGTACTCATTTTATTGCATTTTGCTGTGTGTAGTATTTAGAACCCATCCCCAAGCCTTTCTTAATAATGATGAAACTTCGAATAAGATTTATCCTGAGCTGCTGTAGCTAATTCTAATTTTTGTACTTTTAAACCCTTGATAGTTCAAGTTTTTCTCAAAACGAAACAAATAAGAGATGGCTACAGCTTTTAGAGTCACCTGTACAGTGCCAGAGCTTCTCTTTCATTGGTTACTGTTCAGTTATCACAGGCCTGTTAGCATTGGAGACAAATGTTTTGAGGTATTTTTTGAAGTATTATTGCATATTAGACCAGATTTTTTTCCCAGAAACTTTATGACCATTCCTAGGGTATTCTTTTTGATATTTAAATTCACTTAGGTCTTGCCCTCCTTTGGAAAATTTAAGGACCTTACTATTTGGGAGAGAAACAGTTTTGTTGGGTTGTGTAAGTGTACTTTGTGGGAATTGTATGGAGAAAATTAAACTTAAAAGATAGTTACAGTGTTTCCAAGAGGTGTCTGCTGAAGGACATCTAGAACTGTGGCTTCTTGCCCTCCTTCGTACTCCACATGTCACGGCTCTGGTGCTTCTCTGGATCTTCACAGAGAAAGTGGATGATGGGGCTTCCTTCTCTGGATCCTCTTCCATCCATACCCCATCTACTCCAGAGAACTCTCTGATTGTTTCCCTGTGTCTTACTGGGCTGAGTGCCTTCCTTGTTCATACCTTCATTACCTACCCGAGTGGTGTGGATCTTCACACTGCTTGATTTAACCTGTTCATGACTCTCCCACTGGACTGAAAACCCCTCCAGATCAAAAGGCTGGAGGGTGTTGTGTTTCCCATTGTACTCCAGCCTAGAGAACAATGCTGGCTTGTTGCAGGCACTCTGCCCTTGTTGGGTGAAGAGGGACAGAGTGGATCATCCATGGAATTCTTAGTCCTAGGTCAGGTCAAAGGATTCTTAAAAGTCAACAGAAGTCACACATTACTCTGTCCTTTACTCTGACCAACTCCCCTAAAACTCAGAGCTTCATTTTTATTCTCCACTCTTAAGGGATGTTGGTAAAATGAATTGTGCCTGTGAAGTCTCGGTTACCATTGAGGTGCACTGGTTATTGCCATGCATGACAAATTGATTGCTTATGACAGGCTTTAGCCATGGCTTGTCCCATCTTCAGTGAGAAAATTGAAAAAAGTTTCTGAGTTGAATATTAGTCTTCCTGGTTTATAGAGAAGCAACAGTCACTTGATAAGCAAAATTGAGTACTTACTACTTGAAAGATGCTGTTTGAAGCAGTGAGGTTGTAACACGAAGGGCCTGGCCTTTAGAGTTTGAAGTGTGGGTTCATCGTGATAGCCCTTAAGGCTGGACTCTCTTTAGTGTAGGCGATGGAACCTCATCATTCTCTCCATATGGATGCTTAAATACGTGCCTGCAATTCCCCTCCCCCCTGCTGCTTACCACAATATTCCTCCATGTCTGTCAGGTTCGAAAGGAAAGAAATATCATTATAAAAGCAATAATTGAAAATTAGTCTTCTATATTAAAAAAATGTAATTCTCCAGTCACCATCAGCTGCCTACAGTGCTATTGCAGTACCAAGGTGACATCCTGGTCTCCTGGCTCTGCCTGGAAGACCTGAGTGCTTGGGCTTTCTATTCAGGTCTGGGGTACCTGAGTGCTTGAGAGTCTACTCAGATCTAGGGATTTCACTGTCACTTCCCTTTAGTTGGGTGTCACTTTAGGAATGGGATTTTTCTTAAAACCACATTTGGGATTTTAGAGATTTTCAAAATGCTGCATTTTAATAACCCACTATATAAGTACTATGAATTGCTACTGGGGGATATATTCTCTTAAACCAGCCAAAGAACAGTAAGATTCAAGAACAGAGAGCCCATGGTCATTAGATCCAAGATCAGAGACGACATGGTCATTAGACACAGGATCCTGTCCAAAAACAAACAAACAGACCAAGACAACAAAGTAGGCTGAAGGTTCCCGCAATTTGCTTTACTTCTTCAGACTCTCGAAGTCTTGTGATTCTGATTTACCTAGCCAGGTAAAGGGGAGCTGTTTGTGGGATGGGGGCAATCAGTTGCTTGATCAACCTGCGTTGGAAGTTTGGAGGTGTGTGGGCAGCCCCTAGCCTCTGGCCTGCCTAAAGCAAAACTGAGGTTGGAGATCCAGGTCAAAGCCAACCACTTAAGTACAAGTGCTTTAATTCACATAGAATATAATTTCCAGAAGTTGCTAATGAGAAGTTCAGGGAAGGATTTCCTGCCTCCTGTATTTGGGAAGTCTTAAAAAATTTTAACTTACACTGCTTCTCTACATTCTGAATTGGATGTATTCATGTCTATTTGATATGTATATTATCATATTCCTAAATTTTATTCTTGAACTCAGTTGGAAAGTTTCAAGGCAAACATTTGGTTTTCTGTTAGCCCACAAATTGGGCCATGGTTGTTCAATTATGGCCTTCTGTTGACTGAGGCAAAGTCACATGCTAAGAGTGTGTTTTGTTGGAGCCCACAGAGCATACCAACTGTCAGTCCTTTGTCATATCTGACTGTGAACAATATTCAGTAGTAATCCCAAATTTCATCTGCAGATTACTTAAATGTGTCATTCAAAATGCATTTTTAATGAACATCAGTGAGAAACCCTCCATCATAGATTTTATGTACTCTGCTTGCCCATTTATCCAAAAGTTAATGGTGGTCTCTCAGTGTACTCAACCCACAAACATGTGTGCAATGCCGAGAAGCAAGTCCAGCTCCTATTAGGAGCTCCTGACACCCAGGCTCTGTGCCTTGCTTTCATGTGCTGCTCATCATCAGAACTGAAGGACTTTTGCTCTTTGCCACACTACCCTCTGTCAGCAGCACCTTCTTGCTTTTTGGAACTGATCTTACCTCAGACTCTAACCAGGCAGCTTCAGTAGAAGCTACTGTATTCCCAGCTAATCTTTCTGCCCTTTCTACCAGACTCATCAGGCTCTTCGGAGTCCTTCCTATGAGTTTTTAAACATGAAAATTAGGAGTAAGTCTTTGCATAGAGGTCTGGATTTTAACAAACTGAGCTCAGGAAATTCTAAAGTCTCTGCCTCCCATTTTACTGCCTAAGTGCTGGGATTACAGAAACCTGCCACAGCTTCTGGCTTTTTATGTGGGATCTGAGAATTGAACTCAAGTTCTGAGGCTTGAGTGGTGAGCACTTTATCCACTGAACCATAGCCCCAACCCTGAATTTATATTTTTATTTTTCTGAGTTTGTAAATAGAGTTTTATTGGAACAAACCATGCTCACTTATTTATGTTCTGTCTACAGTTATTATCATTGTTGTTGATATTGCTTATTTTATTTTTATTATTTTTGCTAAGAACTTAATGCCTGAATTTTTATTTTTATACCATGACTAGGGGCTACTTCTCAGTTTCATTTCCATCTGTCCTCCCTCATTGCTCTGTTTAAACTAGACTTAAACTGGCAGAGGATTTTATGAAGCTGAGTTTCTTCTCCCTCTCCTTCATTGGCACGCAGGTGACTCATTGTGTGTTTATAAAGTGTGTTTTCATCAAGTTCTGTGGCTCTAAATATCATCGCTAGCCCAGTAGCTGCTCGCTTTCCAGTTCAGAGACATCCATTGATGTCTTCCTACCTTGCAGTGTGTCACACATGCTAGGCTCATGGGTGTCTTGGGGTCTTTGCCCTGGGTGTTCCCTCTGCTTGGAGTGCTTTTGCCCAGGTATTTGCCTAGAGGTAAATGCCTGGCTAACTCTGACCTCACAGGCCATCTTGACAAACTCTATTTGAGATGTAGCTCACCTCCTCTCTCCACTCTGCCTACATTTCCTGACCTTGACCTTCTGCTTTCTCCCATCACACTTACCAGCATCCACCCTCTTAGCCCATTCTTCATTACTGTGGGGTTTCCCACGTTTAGTATAGAACTCTTTGAAACTCCTCCTCCTCACTTTGACAAAAGGAATGGTGCCCTTGAGAGTCATTCAAGGTGTGTGCTTGTCAGTAGCTTCGTCCTGCTCTGTCACAGTGTTTTCAGTTATATAGAGTACTCCAGTTATCCATCACCTGTGGACAAACATTGGGTTATGTCTGGTTTATATCAATTTTGAATGAACTGATGTTATATGTTTTTATGTGAGCATGAAAATTTCTCTAGAGCAAATGCCCTGGAGTGGGGCTGTCAGGTCATATGGTGTTTATTGCCTATGAATAAGTGTTCATGGGAGCATTATTTATATTTATTACATAATGTTCATTAATTTTTGAATGGATAAAGAAAATATCCATAACTGGGATATTATCTATCAGTAAAAAGAAATGAAGCATTTCTTCTTGCTACAGCCTGGTTATATTTCAAAATCATGGTAAGCCCAAGAAGCCAGTCACCAAGGGCCACATAGCATGTGATTGATATCTGTGAATACATAGGGTCAGAAACAGGCTGGTGGTCTTGTGCTAGGAGGGCTGGGAAGGATGGTGAGTGACTGCTAATGGTGTGGAGTTTGGGAATAATTTCCATGCTCTAGAATGGATCGTTGTCAGGCGTACACAATTTGTAAATATACTAAAACATTAACTTTATATCTTTAAATGGATAAAATTGTTAAGTGTGTGAATTAAATTTCACTAAAGCTATTATTTAAAAAAGAAAAAGACCTGCTAACTTTTTTCCAAAGTGACTGGGCCATTTTGTGTTCCGACCAGCAGTACATTCAAGTTCTGTGTGTGCCACATCCTCATCAGCACTTGTTGTTACTGGTGATTCTAGTCTAGTGTTTTCCTCCTGTGCTGGGATCAAACCCAGAACCTTGCACATGCCAGGCAGCGATGGACGACTGATCTCACCCAGCCCTATTCCCGCTGCTTATGTTTAACTAACTAGCGTTTCTGGGATGGCTGGTGAAACTGAGCATCTGTCATGTGCCTGTTCATCTTCCTTAGGGAAGTGTCTGTTTGCCCCAGTCCTTTGTCTCCATGTCTAAATTGAGTTGTTCTTTTGGTTTTGTTTTTAAATTAATATGTTTATTATGAGTAAGTATATACATTGTATATACTTTGTATATATATTGTATATTGTATATATATTTGTGTATATATATTGTATAAATCTTGTGAAGGTGTCCCTGTTTCCCTCCTCTCTGTCCTTCCTTGGTGTGCATACTGGATCTGTCCATAGGATAGGGGGTTAGGAACTGCGAAAAAGAAAAACTGTTCTTTCAGTTTTGTTTAGAGTTCTTTATATATTTTGGCTATAGGCCCCTTGTCATACTTGGGATTTGAAATACTTTCATAGTCCCCCAATTAGCTTGTTTTTTCATCTCTTAAAGTAAATACTTGTTGGAAAATTACAAATTTTATGTGTTTACTCTTGTATCCTTAGTGCCTTGTGAAGTGTCTGAAACAAAATAAAAAGATACTCAGTTCATAGTAGATGAATGAATGAATTTTTTCTTGCTAATTAACAGAAGGGTTTTCTTTTTCCCCTGGCAAATACTGTGAAGAATGTAAACATGATTAGGTTACTTTCTGACTCAAGTACCTCCTTCTAGTTATCTTATTAGAAAGATCAGCAAATCTCTGCAAAGATGACAAGGCATGGCATGATGACGCAGCCTGAATCCTTGAATACTTCGTGTACTGCTCCCTCTGTCCAACCTCCTCCCACAGCTTCTGTCTTTGCTGGGCCACCTTTCTTAGCCCCTGTCACTGTAAGTGTGCAGGCAGCTGCAGCCTCCCCCTGAGGTCCCCTGTAGTGCAGAAGCTCCAACCTTTCCCTACTGGTCGGGTACTTCCACTTCATGCCCTTATATCGCCCCTGTATTTTTGCCTCAGAGGACTTTAGTTATTTATAAATCTATATTCAGTGACTTTCTTCCTACCAGATTAGAAACTAATGACCTTGAAGCATTTTTGTTCAAGCATACTTAAAAGAATTTCGAAGAAAAAAAAAAGAAACAAAAACAACTAGGTAACCTCTCTTACAGGTATTTCAAAACCTCTTTCGCTTTTCACCATGAGTTTAAATTCTTGTAAAAGCTATAATTTCCAGGGTACTATAAAACTTGACATTTTAAAATAAAACTTTTTATCACTCATTAAAGCTGTCCCATGGAATCTGAATACAGTGTTTGATGGCTACCATCATTTGCTGAAATACATCCCTGACAACACATTTTTATATTCATAAATTTTATAGCCTTAATTTTTTCATTGCACTCATGTTCTCCTCACATAAGGTCCTATCTGTGCTTATGCTTGGAAGGTTTTCAGAGATTATCCTAGTATATACTTATGTGCATAAAACAAAAACACAGGCATGCACATTGAAATTTAAATCTGCCTGTGTGCCACTCGTTGTGGTCTGTGCTGGCATCAACCACAGGTGGAAGGCACTGACATTTAATTTAAAAACATTGCCAGTGGTAAGCAATAACCTGTCAATGTTCTGTGTTGCTACCTTTGTGACAATTACTGGGACTCATGATTTGTCACTGGAAAAGCCTCTCGGAGTCTGGGATGAACTCATTTGTTTCCTAAATAGGTTGTGTGCTTCCAGATAACTACTTTTTCTGGAGTGCATCAAGGTCCAATAACAAATCTCTCTCTGTCTCTCTGTCTCTCTCTCTCTGTTTGTGTGTGTGTGTGTGTATGTATGTACATATGTGGATCCCACAGGAGGAAAACACTGGGTGTTGTCCTCTGTGTACATCTGAGAATTTCCTTGAGACAAGTCTCTCTCTCTGAAGCAAGTATTTCTCTGCAGCCCCAGGATTCTCTGGTTTCTGTTCCCCACTGGCTTTGGTAATCAGCCTGCATGGCCACACCCAGTGGTTTATGTGGATGCTGGAGAATTGAACTCAGCTTGAATCAGGCCCTCATGTTTGTGGAACAAGTGCTCCTGCCTGCTGAATCACCTTCCCACTGTATTTCAACTCCATTCTTAATTTCTTACCAGAAGAGCTAAGAAGGCTTGCTTGATTGAAAAAGAAGTCAGTAGAAGTTCTGTGAATTTTCTGCATCATAGACTAAAACTTTTCTTTAATCTGTCAGATTAAAGACAACTCCATTAGATGCTCCATTCGTTTTGTTGAATGGGAAAAAAAAGGGAGTCCTCCGTTTTAAAAGGATTGCTGTTCAGTCATTAGCACCACCCTTCCTCAGCTCTCCCAGCTGCTGTGTATCCCAGAACAGGGCAGCACAGGGCAGGACCTGCTTCTGTGATCTGTCTTTCTCTGCAGAAGTGGGAGGTGGGAAAGGAGCCCAGTGGGGCTGTGTTGGGAAGAAGATGCCACTTACTTAACTGTAGGTGCCAGGAACACCCTGGCAGCTAGCATCTCCTCCTGGGGGTGCCCAGCCTCAACTCAGGAGAAAGCTGGTGAAGGCTTCCCAGGGCAAGAAGCTGTGCATGGTTTGTTTGGTTTTGAACCACAGTTTCCACAACTCAATGCATATAGTAAGAACCCAGGAGGAAAGTCTTTTTCATTGTTAATGAATATAGGGGAAATTTTTCTATGTAAAATTGAAAAGATATGAGGGAAAATATTTTTATTCTTGAATAAATTTATGCTATGATGTTAATTTTAAGGAACGAAAGTATTCTTTTACAAGTAAAGTTTTTATTGACTCAATAGCTTCTGACTAATTCCACTTTCTCTAAACTTTTTCTATTTTCCCAGTTATATTGTTTTAGGTTAAGTTACACTGTTTTTAGGTAGCAAGATTCTTTACAAGTTCTGTGCTAAAACAATGTTTGGGTATTTGGGGTGTTTTTATACAAATGCAATTTTCACATAATTAAAAATATTATTGGACATTTGCTCTCTTTCTACTTATGACACTCTGGCAGTTAGTTTTAGGTGTATGCATGTCATAGAGGCCTCTCCATGTGTCATGGGAGTGTGCTGTTCTGTGCTAAGACATACCTACTGCAGCTTCAGCAGCCTCATCTCCTGGAGATGTGTGGATCCTTCCAGCTTACATCCTGGAGCATTCTGCTTTGCTGCAGAAAATCCAATACAGATTTTAGATTGCCTTTTAAAATGCTACATGTCTCCAGGAAACCTTATCTTCACTTTAGCATCTGGTTTTCTGTAAAGTCATAATTTTGAATCAAAATTTCCAGCTGTGGCATCTAGTTTTATGGAGCCTGGATTGAGAATCACAAACTAGGTTATGTATTTAAATAAGAGAAGTGAATGTTATCTTTCTTTTATAAAGCAGTGTGGCAACTGTACTTAAGTGTTTACAGTTTGTAGGGTTATTGTTCGTGATCTGCTCTGAGAGAAACAGATGGACTAACAGCTGAGCAGCTCCAAGTGACTACGTCAGCCAGTGTCCCCCGAACCCAGCACGTGGTTTCTGCACCATGAAGTGAGAGGGCAGCAAGCCTTTTGAGAGGTCATTTCTTCTGATTGCCTTCATTTTCCACATGAGGAAACTGAGGTTCTTTTTGCCTGATAGAGAGAAAATGAACATTAATTGGAGGTGAAAGAAGTTGGATTTAATCCTGTTAGAAGAATCATGTCATCTGCTGTTTGAAACTACAGTCAGTCACCCAGAACAGGCAAAGGAAGGTGGTGCGGGAGGCATAGCTCACCGAGTTGCTGTGCCTAGTATTGGGATGTGCTGTGAGGCACAGACAACACGAGCCACGTTGGTGAACGTAGCAGGACTTTAACGTGTTTCTCACTTTGTACTTTGTAAATCCCCCTTTAAGTCTGTAGCTTAATAAATTCCAAAGTCAGACAAAGGTTTGGTGTAAAGGAATACTCGGGTATAGCAAAATAGATGTTCATCACAGTATGATCTGTCCTTATGCAAAATCGAACAACCTAATTGTCCAACAACAGATAAATATTTAAATTGTAAGTTTAAACAAAGAAATGTTAAGTAATTATTGAAGCAAATTTTTAAAAAAGAATTTTTGGTGCTAAGTAAAACAAATGGGATATATTATATGTGGAGTGTGATTTTATCTATATGGAGGATATTAGTGCAAATATAGTTAACACAAGACTTTGTTCCAAAGTGCTGTTATTATGGGTTAATTTTGTTCTTTAAAATTTTGTATATTTCATAAACTCTCCACTCGAAGCATAGAATAAGGTATTTTTAATCATACAAAGTGAAATAAAAGTCATTTTTCAATCTCACTGAGGACAGGCTCATTAGTGCTTGAATGATGTCGCTTACAGCTGCCCCAGCGGCACCCCATGCTGGGGACTGCCCTGGTCAGGGTAGCCACCGATCTGAACCATTAACAGTGGGTTAAAGTCCACAAAGAACTGTCTTAATTAGTCATTTTATTTGGGGACAATACACCCACATTGGAGAAGGCATTGCCTCTATCGAGTTTATTCTTCATGTAGCAGACCTTGTTTGTAGCCTGCCAACCACTGAGCTCCTCTGACTGAAGGGTGACATTCTGCACCGAGAGATGCTTTGCTCGGTGGTTAGTGAGTATTTTTGTAAGTCTGATTGCCAGAATATTTTATTATATGGGTAACTTGACCCAGCTCCTGTTCTTGTCTGGTTTGGGTTTAATGATTAAGTTGGGCTTGCCATTAAATAATGAAGGGCTGTGTAGTGGCCAGTCAGTAAATACCTGTGAACCTGAAAAATGGGTTTACATTGGAGTTGGCTAGTGGGCTCCACACTGCTACTTCTGTGCAGCATAGCATTGCCAAGCAGCTGTGCAGATGAAGGGCTGTTTTTCCTAAAAGGTAAGCTTTTCCAGAGCACAGTGTGGTTTTCTTTGCTTTCAGAATTCTTTGAAAAATTTAAAAATATTTTGAAGTCCTCAACTCCACTTTATAATTTCAAATTATTAACTGCTTACTACTGTAATTTCATACTTTTTATACTACCCCCAGGAAAAAAGGTATTTACTTACTTCAAATCTCTTATATTGATTTCAGTTGATCTCATTTTGCATTATAATTATGGCTTTTCAGTCCACAAGGTATGGCTTAAACTTGTGTTTCAAATTTGAAATGGGTCATGCATTAATATAGCTACTGTTTTTAATTTGAAAGAAAGGTTCTTCTAAGGAATGTTTGTTGGGCACTGGTGTTCATTTTAGAAATGTTTGTCTTATGATAGCCTCAGTTCTCATTCCCCTAATAAGTGGCACCTTTAGTTTTTGCCCTGTGTGTTTGTTGCTTATGTTATAAACAAGGCTTCAGAACTGGATGGACTTTGCTGTGTCAGTGGACTTTATAAAGTAGACGATGATGTCTTCCTTGTTCTTAAAGGAAATTCCAATCCCAGTGTTTAGAGACTTTCACTGTCTACATCTTTCTCCTCCCACTCTCTGCATCTACTAGAAAACTTAGATCTTTTCCCTAAAACTGAAACTACTTTCTGTTTGACTAATTTTGGGATTGTAAATTTATGCCTCTCGGTTTATAAACTTTTTATCATACTTGATTAAACATTGTGACTTCCTATATCACTGATAGCTTCTTCTGACAAGCTAAATTGGTGTCCCCAAACTGTTTTCCTTGGAGAAGTTGGGCAGCCTTTTGATTTTGGATTGGACCAGTGTACAGATAGTGCAAACATATGTACTTATTAACTACTCAGTAAATGTGAGGGAGTGTTCACAGGATGTGTGCTGATGACTGGAGGTGCACTGGCAGCAACAGTGTCATGGTTTGGAATTTTTTATCATTATTGGTCTAACTCTCCAGGACTGTTTACAAATTGTAAAATAGCTATTGCTAATTTCTCTCTCTCTCATATTTCTCTCTCTCTCTCTCTCTCTCTCTCTCTCTCTCTCTCTCTCTCTCTCTCTCTCTCTCTCTTTTCTCTCTCCCTCACTGGGAGTGTTACCTTCAGGAAAGAGAAAGAAAAGTTACTCTTAAAAAAAGAAAGGCCTGTCAAATTCAGGAAGACCTGTATAAGTGATTGTAGTTTCCTGGTGACAATAGGTTCTGAGGTTGTTGACTTCCTTGCTCTAGAAAAGAATGAATTTGTTTATTTCTTCATTAATACCACTGTGAGATTCTTATGGAGTGTTTCTTTTTCAATAAGTGGGAAAACACATGTATTTGCTTATAGTAATTAGCAACCATCCTTCTCTTTGACAGATATCATACTTTCTCATGTGGATATCTGAGAGCACTCTGTCTGTTGTCCCCTTACACTCTGTCTCAGAGGACCTCCATGAGAACAAGATATAGTCAGCCGTGCTGTCTCTGGCCAGTAATCTCAGCACATGGGAAGCAGAGGCCGGGCATCACTAGTTTGGGGTCAGTCTGGCTGCTGTGTATGACCAAGTAAGACTATGCCTCCAGAAACAACAAAACTGGCAGCAAGTGAAGAAGACAGAGTTCATCTAGGCACAGTTCAGTGTATCTTGGGAAGATGTGACAAGAGGGTTCTGAGGACCAGTGAGCACATTAGTCACTGGTGGACCTTTTGTTGAGGTCAAGTGTGTGATAAGCATTAAGTACAGATAGGGATGGAGCAAAGGCTCTGTGGCCACAGTAACTAGGTAATCTAGTCCTGGTACTTAACTACCTGGGGTGTCTAACACACTCGGAGCCTTGTTGAGCCTTGGTTTCCTCATTATAATGATAACACATCATGTCATTAAGAATCAAGTGAGCTCATGTTTGTAGGACTGCATGAACCTATTTCCAGTGCATAGTGTTGCATGAATGCTCTTGATGTTTTTGATATGAATCATAGAGTAATAAAGCGTTGTGTTTAGTTGCAGGACCTGGGCAGACAATCGTAACTAGGTAGAATGATGACCTCTCCTCCCCCTGATGGGTGTGTGCTTCCCATTGGTATATTGTGCTGTGTCTGGGGAAATTTAGCTTGAGCCTCTGAGAGGGAAATCATGTCCAGCTATACAGGGTGGCAGTGGGCATGTGGGCCATGACCTCTCTCTGCTAATCTAGTGTTTAGATTCTGAGCCTTTGTCCTCAGTAATAGACATCTCTGGTGGAGATGTTGGTTTTCTGGAATTCATTCTGTGTGGAAACATGAAGAAGCCATTGTCAGGCATTCTAGTTAGGTCCTGCCTAGGCACAGGCTGCTTGGCAGTTTATAGGACTCTCCTTACCTCCTGGAATGCTGTGACATCACTGCTTCCCACAGCCTTCATGGAGCTGCTTCAGGCATCTGTTCACTTGCATCCCAAGTGCTTCAGGCTTGGAGAATTTTCATCTCCCACAGGATACTGGCACAATATGACTGATAGTAGCTTTTGTTAATTTTTCCCCAAGCCCCAAGGGCAGTGGCGATTTAGCAGGAAAGGGTTAGGGAGAAAGTGTGTGGAGTGAGGCCGCCTCCGGAGTCATCTTGAAAATGGCATGTGGAAGCTGGCAAGTTAAAGACCTCAGCTTTTCTCTCTAGCTTCAGGTCTGGACAAGTGGGGTGGCCAGGGGTGGACACTGGACAGGAAGGGGGAGACGCAGAGGCTAGTGGCTGCAGAGCTGGAGATGTTCAGTGATCAGCTGAGAGGTCTTAGCCTGAGCGCACAACAGTGACCGAATAACCAAGACAGGGTGGCACTGGAACTCCAGAGGCAAGGTTGCACTGGATGCAAGAGACAGAGATGAGCACAGAGTCTCCAGTCATCTTTGAACACTATTTATTGTGATAGCCAAACCTTTCCTCTTTCTTTGCCTCACCACTGGTGTTGCTGTTTAAGAAGCCAGTACTCATCTTGGTCGATACTGGCCTTGGACAAGTCCTTCTGACTCTCAGTTTATTGAAGTTTAAATGGAAAATCTTTCATTGTTTTTCTCTTAAGAATGTAGAGAACAATGGGAGAAAAATCTTGATTTTGAAAATGTGTGTGACAAAGAATTTTTGATGGAGGTGCATTGCTAGTCAGCCATGGGAGCCTCACATACTGCACTGTCTAATCACCCCCAGTGCCTGCTGCGGTGAATTCTTCCAGGCCACCATGAGGGTGTAGACAGACTGTACCACGCCTCTGCAGGAACCTTAGAAAGAGGAACCTGCCATCCCATCTTCCTTACTGCGGTGTGGCCTTCCCAGTTTACACAGAGTCTAGCCTCATGACATAGGTGGTATTATTTTCCCACTTTTTAAATGAGGAAAGTTTCTGCATGTCCGACTCTGTCTGGGTCTGGAGTAGAACCCCCGATTTCCCAGTCATGTCTCTGTGCCATTTGGGTCCTCTGGGTTAGGCAGTACCCTGGGTGCTTATGGACAGGGCCCTCTCCTGCTTTCATGTCAAAGGTCACGCCATCTGTTTCCTAGTCCCTGAGTCCTGTAGGGTAGGTGCTGTGGAAACAGGGCATGCTTCCCACCCGTGCTCATCTGGCACAGGACATTGTTGTTCTTTTCGTTAGGGGCACTCCCGTAAGGCCTGCCAATGGCATGGAGAGTTAACTGGATAGAGCTGGGTTTGAATCTCAGCTCTAGTATCCCAGCCACTTTTCTTACTGTAAAATAAGAAAGGTGTTAGCACTGGAGAAACAGTATGACAATTAAATGAGTATGTGAAAATGTGGACTTTACTGTGTGGTAGATAGATATGAGTGAAAAACCCTTAACCTTATAAGTAAGCACAGTACCCATAAAATCTGGATACGGAAAATCACTTGAGAATATGCTGTTCAGTTCTCAGTCAAATTCAAGAGGCCATGAAACACCTAGAGCTGGAATAGAGCTTTAGGAACAGGAAATATTCTAGGGTTGGAGAGATGGCTTAGGAGTTAAAGGTGTTTGCTTACAAAACCTGACTGCCTGGGTTCAATTCCCCAGTGCCCATGCAAAGCCACATGCACAAAGTGACACATGTGTCTGGAGTTCATTTGCAGAGGCAAGAAGCCCTGGTGTGCCCATCCCCCCTCTCTGTTTGCAAATAATAAATAAATAAAATATTTTTAAATACTCATTCTGTACCATGTGCAAATAAATGGTTAATCAGTACTTTCTTAACCAAGCAGTAGCACCTGCCTGTAGTCCCAGCACTTGAGACTGCAAGACTGTCTCAAACCAGGCAAAGCCAAAACAAAACCAAAACCACCTTTCTTCCTGCTGCTGCGATGAGGAGTTTTGATTTCACAGTGTAGGCACTGCTGGCTACTGGTACATGTGCTGTGTAGTCCTAGTGCGTGCTAGGGAATCTTCCCAACTTTGCAGACCTAGTTTTGCTGACCTCACGTAAAGTTTTGTGTGTTCTGTAAAATTCTGAAGGCTATAAGACTGTGTGCTATAGGACTTAGGAGAGACAAGGAAAGAATAATATTTACCTTACTGATTTTTTTTTTTTACATGAGAGGAGGAAGAGTTAAAAACAAACCAGCCACAAGTGGTTCCAGCTCTTGTGTTTCCCACCAAGATGCAGCTCTGGGTCTTGCACACGTTCTTGCACGTATAGCCCACAGCTGGAAGGATGTAGATATTCAGGCAGGAGAACATGGACGTTCTGCTGTGCTAACAACCCGCATGCCACAAGAACTTTAAATGGCTTGTGTTTTGAGATGACTTTTAGGTTATTATAAACAGTATTTTTAATGGACACTTTATTGTAGATTCTTAGAGCTCTGTCATTGCTGATTATTATAATTGGTTTGCAAAGTGCAATTTTCATCAGTCCATAATGTGGTTTAACTTCAGACTAACTGCTGTTGAAATGTACAAACTACAATGTAGACAGAAAGAAGTGTCACTGGAATGAAAATTTCTGACTCATTCCCTTCCCTTAAAAACAAAAACAAAACAAACCAAAAAACAAAGTCTTTTGCTTTTTGACCACCGAGCAATAATTTTAGCACTAACAAGGTAGATGTGCTGTGATGTCAGTCAGTGTCATGGGACTGCCTATTTTCCACCTGAAATCCCTCAACATTCTTGCTTCCTTTTTGAGACTCTTTACATATACCAGTTTTTTTTAAATGCTTATTAAAATCCCGTCTGTAGGACAGTGAACCTAGCCATATGAAAGGTGATAGTAATGTTTAGCTGTTTTAGAAGTAAGTGCCTAACCTTACATAAAGAAACAGTGCTTTCTGGCCTTTTCAAAGATCTTGATTATCCGAAAGCTTAATTGTTCATAGTTTGGACTATGCTGGGAGTTTATAACATGCTCTGTGACCATTCTAAAGTTATTTAATATCCATCTTAGGACATTTTGTTTCCAAATGGGCAGTTTTAAAATATAATTAAAATCAGAATATGGCTAACTTACTCACTTTAAAGAGAAAACCTTGAAACTACAAATTTTTAATCTCATAAGTTAATCGAATTTGGTAGTATACATATTCTCTCAGCATCTGAATTTCATAAGCATTGAAAATGCTGACATTTAAAAAATATCTGAGGAGTTTGTGTTTACCATCTCTCAAGTGCACACTTTCTTTCAGACCACTAGGGCAGAGCGTCTCCCCAGCCATCCCGACCGCTCCTCACTGAGAACTGGGTTTGTTTTACTTGTGGAGTGGCAAGCAGACTCCAGAGAACTGTCCGTGTTGTGCATGTGAGCTAGAGTGGCGGTCGGCACCTCCATGCATGCCGTGGAGGGCATGGATCTTTACACTGAGGGAGGTGACTTCTGCTGCTGTGGAGGGCTTTGCTCTTTGTGGTGTGCTCGGATAAATACAAGGACTTTTTGGATCCTGTGTGTTTCACTTTCTTTTCTTACAAAAAATTTTCAGTGGATATAGTTCTGGAGCAGAGACTTTCCAATAAAGTATTGAACTTTCTGTGCACACAAGTTCAAAAGTCAATTAAATGTGTTTGATTAACTTATCACAAAGAGTGCTACCTTGAGTTAAAACAGTTTTGTTCTATGGAAAATTCTTTCTGTTCAAAAGAAGGTCCTTATTTGAAGAGTAGAGCTCTGATTTTAATTAAATAAAAAGGAGTTTATGCATTTTTCCCCTAAAGCTTAAGACTAATTTCTATGGTTACTGAGGATATAAATCTCTAGATTGCTTTAAAACAAAGATTTTTGTTCAAGAGAGTTGACAGCTCCCTTTAAGAGAAGCCATTACTTAATTTTACTTTCCTAAGTTTAAACACATAAAAATATTTGTAATGATACCCCAAAGGCATCATAAAATGTAAAATAATTGTACTCTAAAATATCTAAAATTACAGGAAATAGACCTCATTTTAAAAATGAGCAGATTCATAGCTAGGGAACTGGGCGTGACATACTCCAAACTGGAATCTCTTATTAGAAGGCTTTTAAAAAATGGTTTTAAAAATCTTTTGTTAATCATACAGTCTTTAAAATATGTTTATTCTGTAAGGAAATATTTTTAGTTTCATCTCTTTTCATTTGTCTTACTGTATGGATGCATTAGGTCCCCTGTGAGAGAAATATCTGTCTGTTGAGTTAGATGGAAGCCGGGTATGTGGTTTCTCAAATCCCTGTGGACAGTTCTGGAAGCACATAGTCCTGTTTTGAACAGTATCAGTAGTTTCTGGTATGTTATTTATGCAAACTGTTCTTCCTCTTTCAGTAGATGATGTTAGCTAGAAAATTGTTTCTAGGTTAGAGTCTTATCTAATTTTAACAAATGTAGCACAAAACACTTCAAGAAAAAACAGCTCAACTTTTTACTAAATACAGTAAATCCTTATCTTCTTTCTCACATACGTAATACGGTATTTCTTTGACTTTTTCAGTACTAAAATTTTAATCATACCACTATAATAAAACATTTTATTAGGAAACACAAACTTCGACTGATAAAATATTCAGACTGAAGTTTTGAAGGAAATGGCATTGTGTATGTGATATGAATGCAGATGAGGCTAGATGAGCCGACCCTGGATCGCTCGCTCCCCATTAAGTCGGTTTCTATTTTGAAAGCAAAGCAGGAAAAGAAAACCTCTTTCCCTCCTGCTTTAGGAGACAAGGAGATTAGGGTGAGTGCAGCCCTTGCAAGTGCTGTAAACTGAATGTTTGAACACCAGAAATAAACACTGGGATCAGTTGGCTTTTGTCTTTCAAGTGAAACACTTTCCACAGTTGTGGGTTTTTATTTAAGTTGGGAAAACTTTGGAAGTTTGTGTGAAAGTGTAAGTTTGGGAAAGTCATGATTAGAGTGTGATAATAAACATGCAGAAGCAAATTGGGAAACTCTTAAAGTCACATGTAACTTTTAATAATTCGTTCTCTAAAAACTTATCTAGAGGGGGAAGCAGTGATTCGTGTGGGTTTGGAACTCAGAGGAAAAGCTAAACATGAATTTTCCGACATGGATGATGAGTCAAGGCTGTTTTAGAGTCTTAGTAGTCTTAGTAGGAGCCTCCACCATGGCCTTCTCTAATTTAAACACAGTGGTGCATGGATAGTCGTGTGTGTGTGTGTGTGTGTGTGTGTGTGTGTGTGTGTGTGTCCGTGTCCCAGTTTGAAAACAAAATAGTTCCAATAAAATTTAACCTTTTTTTCAGAAAAATGTGAATTTATTTAGTTATTGAAATGTAGGGTATATATTAAAAAGGCTTCTATTTGAACTTTGCTTCAGATGTGAAGTTCATTATAAGATTGACTGGCAATAGCCAGTGCATCTTTGTTCGCTTGCTTACTCTCCTCCTCTGGAGGGAAGTTTGCAGGCCTTCTCCCTAGGAGTCCCCCGTGTAGGCAGAGCCCGCTTTGCCAGCCGCACACAGGCAGAGTTGCTGACTGGAAAGCTGTGAACGTTTCCTAAACATTGTAGCATTTCACTTTTTCAGGTGTTCCAGCAAGTCTGTGTGTACTTGTCATTGGGGGCAGTTAGTATTTTGATCTTGTGATTTGCGTAAGTTTCATTGCTAACAGTCTGATAGGTGATTTTAAGTGACATTCATTCTTATGATAATGGAAAATTTTGTATGTGTGTTCAGCTTTTCCTTAGTGATCTGAAAAGTTGCTCAAAGGAATATATATATACATATATATACATATATATATGTTGTACATACTGGTTTTACTTTGAAGACTTTCAAACCAAATTTTGAATATAAAATTCAAATATTTTGTGTCTAACTAAAATAATTCTTGAAAGTATTTAACTTGATTCTCAAAATTAAGAGCTATAACACACTGCTTAGGAGTAACCGTTACTTTTGGGTTATTCTTATCCACAGATTCTTTTTCTAGCAGATATTGTATTAGGAAGTAATTTTTGTAAGATATGTTAACACTTAGGTAACAATCTTTTTTATTGCACGAGTGCTCATTTTGTAAAATTTCACAGTTGCCAATTTGCTGTAGTTTCTTTAAATTCTAGAAACCACTGAGTTTCACATTTTCATATTTTTCAAGCAGAGGGGAATGTTTTGTAACTAATTCCTTGCAATAAAATTTCTGCATTTTGTGTGTGTGTGTGTGTGTGTGTTTATAGATGTACTGAAGTACTTTAAGTCATGCCTTATTTACTCCAAAGGAGACCATAATGAGGGAAAGGAATCTATATATTTTTGAAAACAGAAATGATGAAACAAGGCCCTAGGTTTTGCTTGGAATCCAGATGTTTGCAGGATTGGTGGAGGCAGTGTATTCTGCATTTTATTCCCATTCACTCAGCTGAAAGATGACTTTGGAGGCAAGATTGTGTATCTTGTTACCAAAAACACTTTCCTTAGAGCCTCACGATAAAATGAACATTTCATTCCTTTGCTTTTGTTTTTACTGGAAAAAAGAAAGACTAGGTTTATGTAAAGCAGAACTCTTGTAACTTCAGGGACTAGACTGTTATCAAGGCAGTGTTTTCTGCTGAGTGTAAATTATTGTCATCTATCAAGCAGTATAGATGGTGAATGTCTGTCCTTCCTTTGTACTGCTCACAGTTACTTTTGCTATTCTCTTGCTGATGTGAAGCAGAAACTGAACAAGGTAACAGTTTTGATGGTGAGATTAGAGGTAGCCAGGCAGACTGTCTCCTGGCTTTTAGAGACCTTATAAGCTCAGGCCACCCCCTCCCCTTGTTTAGATATTACTTGCTCTTTTGAGTTTCAGATTACAGGAGCAATTGATCTGCATGACCTATCTTAAGAACTTTAACTTTGCAGTGGAAACTTAAACCAAATGTATATCCTCAAGAGACAAATCATCTTAAAACTAGGCTGTTGTCGTTTTGATGTAGTGCAGTTCCGTCAGTGCAGCAGAGAGCACCATCTAGTGGACAGTGCCTGCATTTGCTGCTCTGTGTAGAAGACAAGAAAATAGATCTAACTCTTGCTTTGGCTTGCAAAGTAGGGTTCATATGGTTCCTAGCCTGTACTTTTAACTCATGGCCAGGATTCCTTGAGAATGACATTGTGAGCGTGTGAGTTTTATTTGTGGCTCTCCCACTTGAATTTTACTTTGTGCTGGTCCTTGCCGTCTTACCAAGCATTTCCTCCTCTTATAACTGATGTGGTAATTATACCAAGAAAATAATGTTAGCTGTGCAGTGTTCCTTTTGTGAGGTCTTATCCTCCCTCGACGTAGACCCCCTGCTGTCCTAGAGAGGATGCTGCTGCTGCTGCTCAGCTGTAAGTCACAGTTGTCTTCATGGATGCTAGTTATGTACCTTTATGTACCTTGGCTGTATCTGAAAGATTTTCACAACTATGAAAGATGCATAATCTAAACAACCTTTATACATCTCAACAACTAGCTCCTGATGCTTATTTTAAAATGACAAATTCTTCTATGTTGTTAAATTTCATAGAGGTTGTTGAATTAGGAATTATGCCAGGTTTTAGGAATCCAAAATTAACAAGATACAATTCTTTTTAGACTTAATTTTTTTAATTTTTAAATTCTTTACCAGAAAAGTTAGTAACTATATTCTTGAGATGTAGAATGTACAGTAATGGAGTATAGTTGTGCTTATTTGATTAGTATTTTCTACCATGGGTGGGAAAATTTTTATTCTTAGCAAATGCTTTGGAAGAAGCCAAATTTATGGGTTGTTTTTTTATGACCTTGGAGTGGGAAGGAGAAGGCACTATGCGCCTCTCTGCTCTGGTTCTTCAGCTCACATCACACCCCAGAAAGCCTAGATTTAAACAGTGAAGAACCTGGGAGCTGACACACTAGAGTCCACTTGATGTTCTCTTCTGGAGCATGGACCCTGGCTTTTCACTTTTCAGTTCTGTGATGTTGCAGTCAGTACCTCATTGCTGGGACAGGCATCCAACCACAAGCAGCCTGTGGGAGGAAAGGGGTTTATTTCAGGCTTACAAATTTCAGGGTAACAACATCAGTGGCAGAAGAAACTGGCTCATTTTCATAGATCCAAGCAGAGAGACATCACCAAACAGCTAGCAAACACCAACACCAGCAAGCATGAACTGTCAGAGCTCCAATTGCTCTTCCTGAACCTATTAGGGCTGGATCTAAGATCTATCCCAAGCACACCTTAGGGCTAGATTCCAAGATTTGACCCCTGGCTCTGCCTGCTAGGGGCTTAAGTCGCAAGCTCAATTTTAATAAAACACCAGAGTCTATGGGGCCATACATTCTAACTACCACATTTTGTTCTTGGCCCCCATAGATTCATGACCATCTCACAGTGCAGATTGCATTCAGTTCAACTTTAAAAGTCTTCATAATCTTTATTCAGTTTAACATTGTTTAAATACCTCATCTGAGATTCAAGATTGTCTTTTAAATGTGAGTCTTGTATTTAAAAAAACAAGTTACATACTTCCAAAGCATAATGGCAGAGAGTAAACATTTCCATTTGCAGTAAGGCATAACAAGGAGAGACCGGACCAATGCAAAATCAATAACTATTAGGTAAATATCAAAACATCTGCAATTCAAGTCTGACACCCATAACCAGTGATGACAGTCTCTGGATTTTTCTATTCCACCCCTCCTGCTGGGCTTGAGTATCCCAGGGAAAACTTTCATTCCAAGCCAACAGCACTCCATGATGCCTTTGTTCAGTCTTGATATATCCAAAACATCTTCAAGTGTCCATTGTAAACCACAGTCCATCTTCACAACTCCACATGATGCCTTGTTGTCCTCCAGTACAGGAATTTCATCAACCTTGTTTTACATGCTACATCTCAGCAGCAGCTTCTGGAATCATGTGCACTTCATGATCCACTTTCCAGAATTTTTCATGCTTCCAAAACCAACGCAAGGTGAGCAATGGTATAGCCAGTTTGAAAATCCAGAGATGAAATAAGTCTTAACTTTGAGGAGTAGCACACACATCAGAACTCTTCCTTAAAGTCTCTTTCTTATAAAAGAATTAGCATTTCTACTCATGGAGCCTTTCCTGGGTGGATTTTACCCTCAAGCATCTTTTCTATTGTCCTAGTACAAGCAATTGGCTCACCCTTAATGCTGGTAATCTGCTTAACAATTGCAAAAGCCTCAATTACCTAAAATCTGTCTCTGTGCCAGTAACTTTAAACTTTTTTAAGTTTTCTGTGATAAACCCATGCATCCTTCATATCTTTCTGTGTACCTTCTGTCAAGCATACTAGTCCATCACTTTTAAATTCAAACTCGATTAAACTCTCTGAGCATGGACAGAACAACACAGCCTTTATGCCTGTAGCCCAGTTCCAACAAAGTTTTCTGCTATCTCTCCTTCCCCTTTAAAAATTCATAATCCAAGCCTTCACAGCTCACAATTCTCTCTGCACTTAGCATTCTCAAACTCTCACCAGAGTAGCCCATAAAATTTGTCTTACTGCACTGTGAGGCTTCTCTGGTCCCAAGTACTAAGTCCTTCCACATTCCTCCAGCACACAAGTTCCAAAAGACCAAAATCCACATGTTCAGATTCATTGCAGCAACAACCACACTCCTGGTGCCTAATTATTGTTGCAGTCAGCTAGCTCCTCATTGCTGGGACAAACATCCAACCAGAAGCAGCTTGTGGGAGGAAAGAGGTTTATGTCAGGCTTACACATTTTACACCATCAATGGCAGAAGAAACTGGCTCACTTCCATAGATTCAAGCAGAGAGACATTACCAAACAGCCAGAAAACAACAGCAGCAAGCATGATCTGTCAGAGGTCTAGTTGTTCTCCCCACACCTAGTAGGACTGGACCTAAGATCTTCCCCCAAGCACACCTTAGGGCTGAGGTCCAAGATCTGCCCCCCCCCCCCAGCAGGGATCTCTGCCTGCTAAGGGCTCAAGTTGCAAGCTCAGTTTTAATAAAACACCAGGAACTATGTGGGCATACATTCAAGCTGTCACTACCACAGTGGCCTTGTGCAGCTTTCTCATCTGCTTCCTCAGTTTATGGTGAGGATTAAATGAGATAATCTATTTGTGGGCTTAGCCAGTGCCTGACACACAATGAGCGATGAATGTTCATTATAATTTATAGTGATAATGATCTCTCTCTTAATTGCTCCCCTTTTCTACAGGTTAGAAGACAGATGTGGGTAGTTCTCCCATGCACCCTTACTTCCCCACTGGCCACCTTAGCACAGTGTTAGTATCTCCAGTGGCCATCTCCAGTGCTTAGCTGGAAAGTTCTTCCTTATGCATTGATATATATGTACTGGAGTGTGTGTGTGTGTTTCAATGAGCAAGAGCTTCTGATACTCAAAATAGTGTCAGAAAGCTATTTCTTTGTGGGTATGCATTTTTTAAGGTAAGAGATCAGATTCACACCTCTGGTTAGAGTGTCAGACATCTGTGCTTCATAGAAAGGTCAAGAACTATGCGTTAGATGTTTCTGACTCTTTCTGTAAGGCCACTAAAGGAATTAAAAATATCATCCTTTCTGGAAAGTAAAATTCAACACCAGTTGTACACCATTTGCCTTTTGAAGACACAGATAATTCTCAGGATAGAAGTAAGTAGTTGAAGCAGTACATCCTCCCAGCACTCTCGTTAAGGTTGAGCACCATGAAAAGCAAGGAGAGGCCTTGGAGCAGGTCCTACTTCAGAGAACTTGAGCCAGCTCTGGTTTTCTCATTTCTCTCTCTGCAAAACACCCCAAAACTCTTCTTGGTTGATAAGAATGTCATGTAAGGCTTTGTAATAATCTTTTTTTGCTGAACATTCACCATGAAATATGTGTAATTTGTCAAAATTTGCCTTTACAAATGGCCAGGGCAAATCTTTTTTTAAATATTTATTTGCTTGGGAAGGGAAGGAGTAGCAGGGCCTCTTGCTGTTACAAACAAATACTTGACACTTGTGCCACTTTTAGCATCAGCCTTAAATGGGTGGCTTGGAGATTGAACCTGGGCCTCAGGCTTTACAAGCCTTGTACACTGAGCCATTTTCCCAGCAACTCTTTTATTGTCTATTTTCCCTATATCTTATTGACATGCAAACTGTCATAAACATTTTTGATTTTGTATGTCCAGACCTTACAGAGCTCTGTAGCTGAATTGTAGTTGGTCACAGAAACAGTGACTTGGTACATGAAGTCTTAGCATGATGCTGGAGAGCATGCGCAGGAGGCGAGGGACTACCTGAGTTTGGCCATGGGAACTTTCAAGTGTAGATGGGGAGAGCCCCTGGGACACTCCTGTCACAGCAATGACCCTGAAACTGCACAGAGAACCTGCTCAGAATCACTTGCACCTGAGGTGGCACTCCCAGCTCTGCCCATGCTGGCTGTCCAGGACTCTTACTACTTACAAACAGATAGAGGGATAAGGGGCTAGCTGTGGAGTTGGCATATGAGCTATGACCCCGGAGAGAGTGTTCTGTGGAGAAGAATCCCTTGCTGAGAACAGGAAGGCAGTAGAAGCACAAAGAAAATCTCTGAGGAGATCATGCTAGACACAAGTAGGTAGACGAAGATGCAGCCCACACAGACTTACTTGGCAAAAAACTTTCATCCACTCTTTGTGGGCTGTGGGTGAGGTGCTATGAAGCCTGAAAAACCCCATTCCTGGACCTTCATGGGTTTAGTTTCCCAGGGCCTCTTCTAAAGATTATCACACCAAAGTGTATGCATTTCCACGCTCAACTCCTAAACCTAAACTAGCCACTACCTGTGATATGCACCTGAAGAAACAGCTTTCTTCTGTCTCAGTAGCGAAGTGCCCTGTTTACAACTCTATCATGGGGTTGTGTGTTCTGTTCACTCCCACACTATTAAACAAACTTACGAGAGGCCATTGTTTGGGGATGAGCTCCTATACTAGCCCTTAACAGACCAGAGAAACCAAAATGGAGTCACTCATGCTAAATGCCACATAACCAAACAGAAACTTTAGGGAAGATGAATGGGTTTTCTTTAGATGCAGAAGATCTCAGCCTACCTGAGTCAGCATAGTAAGGACATCTCTCTGCTTTAACCCTGACAAAAGCAAGCGTTCTGAAGTTAGCCAATCCGAATTTTTAGTGTATTGGTGTATTACTATCTCCCTGGTGTTGTTACAAAACTCACTTTTGTGCTGTTCCTGATGGAGCTCTGTCTCTGCTCTGCTGAAGGGAGGCTGGCTGTTCATCAACAGCAAGTAAAAGCCAACTTGATCTGTAACTGATTTGTGTGTGTGTGTGTGTGTGTGTGTGTGTGTGTGTGTGTGTGTGTGTAAAATTTTGAAAGTTATTTTTTTCTTTTCTTTTCCTGGTATAGGAAGCTGAACTCAGAGCCTTGTGCTTGCTAGGCAAGTGCTCTACCACTGAGCTAAGTCCCCAGCCTGATAGCTGTCTTTTCAAAGTTCATCTAGCTCACCTTATGGTGACTCTCAGACTTAGAAGATTAATAGATGAGAGAGAAGAGAATTTAGCCTGAATCAGGCACATGTCTTGTGCCACACACAGTGCCAGAGTCTATAGGCATCATTTTCATTAATGTCTTGTAGCCTCTTCAGTTACATTGTTTCAGATTTTCACTTGACCACGAGCAGTCTCTAGCTCATCAAGTTTTGACTTGAGAGAGGAAGGCTTAATGACAGGACAGGGCCGTGATGCTAGTATGGGGCTGCTACTCTTCACACACTGCCAGCATCGAGACTGGGAAGAGTGTGGCACCCTGTTGGATCCTTGAGGTGGAGCTGTCTGTCCTGTGCTCCCTTCTCCTTCCTCTCTTCTGCACTACCTCCTTCGGCAGTGCCCTGGCCTGGCCTCGGTCTTACTTAGTTTTCAAGTAGACAGATGAAAGAAAGAAAGACTTTGAAGCACACTGAAAAGAAAGTAGTAATTATTAACCAGCACAGAGACATGAGGCCTGAGCTAGACCTTCCCGGCCCCATGGTCCACCCTGTGCTTTTGGACTGGGTTGCTAAGGGAGTATAGCAGGAGCCAGGAGAATGTCTGCTTCCAGAAGGTAGGAGTTTGCCAAGTCTGCCTGTGGTATTTTTGTGGAGGGGACATTTTAAAAAATGGGTTTTGTTGGAGTTCTTATGACTATACAAGGAGAGTCACTAGTCCCTGTCTTTTTTCCCATATACCCTTTTTTTCTTTTTATTTATTTAGGATTCTGTCTCAAAATGTAGCCTAGGCTGGCCTCAAACATGTAATTCTCTTGGCTCAAACTCTGAAGTGCTGAGATTACATGTGTGTGTCCCAACACCAAGCTCACAATTTTTTTGATGATTTTAAAATAAGATGTATTTTATGACAAAATGAGCAGAATTACAAATGAGCAGAGTTTAGGAAAGGATATGAACATAATGAAGACCATGTTTATCAGCAGAACTCCTAAGAAGGCATTTCAGTTGCTGTAAAGTCACCACAACTCGGTGACATGAAGGCAGCTTTCTGATGTGTGACCTGGAGTAAGGGTAGCAGTGGTTCCTCCTGACCCACAGTGTTCCCAGGTGTTTCCCACTTGGGAAATTGTATCTGACTGTGGGTCACATGACCTGCTGCTCTATATGCAGGCTATAAGTGTGGCCAGAGCTACAGGTGGGCATACAGCCTAACTCATGATACTGACAGTGAGCTTTTGAACAAGCTCCCTTCCTATTGTTAAGCTCCCCAGGAGGGAGGGAGAGAGGAAGGGAAGGGAAATTAAGAAAATTAGCTTAGAGAGGAGGGAAGCCTCAGGTAGGGGAGACAGTAGTTGAACTGCTTTGTTGTTTGTTTCCAGTGCTGAGCACTGAACATGGGCCTCATGTATGCTAGGCAAGTACTCTACCACTGAGTTATACTCCCAGCCCTTTGAACTAGATGGGGGGGGGGGGAATTGTACTGTTTGAAGTGGAATAACATCCCCAGAGGGGAATTGGGTTCCCCATGTGTTCCCCTTCACAACTGGGTCTCTCCCAGAGCTCTGCTAGTCTTGAGAATGCAGGCAGGGGCAGTGACACCCTGTGGCTTGTGCTGAGCAAATGGAAAGGTCACTTAGCCTGGGAGCACAGAGCTCTGGAGTGCAGGGAAGGACTGAGCAATGCCAAAAATGCTTTTTGGGGAGCTGGAAGAATGAGGTGAAAGTGGCTGACTCCATCAACATCATGGAAGGTCAAGGGCATAGAAGACATTCACCTTTTCTTCAGGTTGAAGAAACCCCAAACCTGCTTTAGAGCAGAAGCTGCCTTGACAAGATTCATGGGAAATTTAGCTCAACTTCTGAAAATCAGTAATGAGGTCTTTTACCATTCACACTGAAAACAGGATTTTCTTTTCCTTCCCCTCCCTTCCTTCTGGAGAGGAGCTTAATGTTTGGAAGGGAGCAGTTCTCTTGAGCTTGTTCAAAAGCTCACTCACTGTTAGAACCATGAGTCAGGCCGCCATGTCTACCTCATGTTACTCAGCCTCACCCACAATGTCTAACCAGCTCTCGGCTCTGCTCAGGATATAAGGGTGGGGCTACAGAAAGTGATCCTTATGCACACTAAGTTCTCCAGCAAAATTCCAGTGTGCCTCCGAAGTCTTCATGAAGACCAGGAGGAAGGTGCTTGGACCCCTATAGAGCCACCCGTTGAGTAAGTGTGCAGGCAGAGAGTGCAGCCGCAGGAAAGAGGGAGAGGCTGCTGTGCAGGAGCAGAGCAAGCAGGAGGGCGGCGCCTTTGGCAGATGTTTGACAAGGTTTGCATTAGTTGACTTGCTTTATTTGTGGGTGAAAGAGAGGAAAGAGCTGAAAATGAGCTCTGATTTTCTAAATAGGGGTAAGGGGGTGTCAAGGGTCTTTTGGAGTAACAAGGACAGAGGATCTGGGAATAAACCAGAGTGCAGTGTGTGTAGTATGTTAGCATCTCTCAGGGACACACCAGTGGTGTGTCCAGGAGACAGCTGGATCCTGGAGAAGGGTAAAGCTGGGTGGGCATTGTCTGGAGCTGCTAAATATAGCTATGGACTAAATGAGTGCACTTGGAGGGAAGTGTAAAGAAACGAGCCTTGGCTACGCTTGAAACAGATTGCAAGGTTAGCATAAGCAGAGACATGGGTTTAAGGAAAGGCCTGGAGTGAGTGGTACTCTGAAAGCCAAGGGAGGGGCTGACGAGGACTTGAGAGGGGCTAGCTAGTTGGACTTCACTCTGGCAGGCCATGCCTTCACTAAGGGGCATCATTCTATAGAAGCTGCAGAAAAATGCCAGGAGGTAGGTCAAGCCCGTAGGACTTGCTTACTCAATAGCTGCTGGGAAAAGAGAACAGTTTCTATTAATCACTGACAAATGATCCCCTGCAGCACAGTGGATGCCAGGGGCCAACCAGGCCAGACTCTGGAGGTAACTAGTCCCAGGGAGCTGATCTTGTGTAGAACAGAACTC
Organism: Zapus hudsonius; assembly: GCA_004024765.1. Classification (NCBI taxonomy): domain Eukaryota; kingdom Metazoa; phylum Chordata; class Mammalia; order Rodentia; family Dipodidae; genus Zapus; species Zapus hudsonius. The sequence continues at coordinate 37,721 of PVHP010003951.1, read as the reverse complement.
AAGTGTACCCCAATTGTGACTTCAGCAGGGTCCATGCAATATGAACTTTAATTCAGATTGTTAGTAATTGGTATTGATGCATTTTTCAATTAAGACTGAAGGAAGTGGTTTTTGAATTTAGTTAGTGGGCTCCAAATTAAACTCAGGAACATGATCCTTGTGAAAAATCATTTTAGCTTATCAGTAGTTGGCAAACATTCCCACAGCAGTGCTTGTTCTGCCTGTGCCTTTGGCTGCATACTAAACTGAGCAGCAAGCTGGGGCCACCGATTGAGGAACAGGGAACTTTCTACAATATGCCAGAGGGACCTACTGGAGTCTCTTTAATCTTGAACAATACTGGCCTCTTGCAGAGGCAAATTATGCAAATCGGTACTTAGTGTTTCATAATCAATCAGGTCTTTGTTGGAAGTGTTATGAGTGCCAGCGGAACAGAATTCCTATCATCTTGGGCAGAGGTCTGGGCTGCAAGTCAAACCACCGCTGGGATCAGCAAAAGACACTTGTCCACTTGCCCTGCAGTGAAAATGCAGCCATTCTTGGAGAGGAATCCCACCGTTTTGTACAGGGCTTTTGTTTTACAGTTTATTTTGCTTTGGGTAATTTACAAAGCACCCGTGAGGGAGCAGCTAGCCAGGCTGTTCTGTGGGAGCTGGGCCTGCTGCCCATGATGGCAGATGGCAACCCTGCTCACAGCTCTTTTTGTGTCCACTTTGCCCATGGACACATAGTAAATCTTCCTGGACTTATCTAGAAGACACATGCAGGTATAAAACAGTATCACTGCGTCCTCGGCTCATGTGGGACAGTTAGCTTTGACAAATTCTGCGATTCCAAATCCAAAGAAAGCACCAGAGAAAGGCGGTTCTGAATGAGCTCCTGTTATTACTGCTGCTGTCGCCATCTAGTGGAGAGTGGGAAGTGTGCCACTTACTTAGTCTTAGTTAAAGGCCTGCTCTGCAGAGAGGTGACTCAGCTGGTAAGAGCATGAGGACCTGAGTGTGGTCCCCAGCTGTGATCACACGCTCCCTAACCCTGAAGGAAGAACGCGGGGCTCAGTGGTCAGCCAGACTGACTGAAAAACAGTGAGAGGAAAACCTGGAAAAGTGATAGAGGAGGGCACTGGACTTTCTACTCCTCTGGCCTGTGCATGAATATGCATGTGCACACACACGTGTATCCACTGCACACAGACATATCCATACACCACACACAGCAAAAAAAGAAACCTGTAAGTGCAGCAAATATTTTGAAAGCAAAGTGTTCCTAGTTGCATATGACATGTACCCTCAAAAGGCTCGTCTTCATCTGATGGCACTATTAATAGTCATTGTGATACGGGAATTTAGGAGTTTTGATAAATGAAATCCACAGAGCACAGAGGGTAATGTTTAGAAAGATTTTCCTGTAGAGCTTAAGAGAAGAAAAGAAGACAGAGCTCCTGCTCTAAAGAAGGAGGGGTTCCTAGAATGAGAAAGTCCACCTTATAACTATGATTGGGGTCTTTTATGGGAATTTACTGAATGGTGGGCTGAGCTGTCAGACCAGTTCTCATGTCAAGTGTCTGGGTGCTTTGTAATCTTATTGATGTCTTCCTGTCAGATTTCAGGAAAGAGAAACCCCTTTAGGGAAGAAGGGCTAAAGAAAAGCCAGTTCTGTACCACATGTTTAGACACCTGGGAGAGAGATAAAGAAAAATTCATTTCTCTCCTTACAGGTGAGAGCACATCTCCCTTGGCTTGTTTTCAGGGGTCCTGTTACCCCTAAACTGCCTTGGTTGGGCCATGAGCTTGCTTAATATATCAGTGGATTAACCCATTGATGAGTTCATACTGAACTGATTATGATTACAAGGAAGAAGGTCCTAATTGGAGTAAGTCAGTCACAAGGGAGATGCCTTTGAAGAGTATCTCTTCTTATCTCTCCTGCTTCGCCCTGCTTCCTAGCTGCCATGAGGTGGATGGCTTTCCTCTGTAATACTCTTCTACCGTAATGTTCTGCCTTTGCCACAGGCTGAAAAGCAGTGGAGCCCTCCCAGACCATGAGCCAAACTTGAGATTTTCTTCTTTTTTTTAATTATGAACTTTACAGTACAAATATGTTGCATATTGGTCATATTCCCATCAGGTTGTATTCTAATACCTCCTCTCCCACACCCCATTCCCCTGAGGGCTCTCCTCAGTGGGGTTGTTGATATTCACTCTGGGCACGAAAGCTCTAGTACATCTCTGTGCAGGGAGGGGCAATGTCTTGGGATACACCTTCCCACCTTATGGGAAGGTCTTACAGTCTTTCTGCCCCTTCTTCCTTGACATTTCATTGTTGCTTGGCAGGCATGTTATAAGTCTCCATTAGTGCTGAGATCTCTGCGTCTGCTGAATTTCTGCTTTGTTAAATGTTGAGTCTCCTCAGTGTCTATTGCCATCTCCCTGGAGGAGGTTGTTTGGCTAACAGTGGGAGCAGTGCTCAAGTATATTATTATTATTATTATTATTATTATTATTATTATTATTATTATTTTGGTTTTCTGAGGTAAGGTCTCCCTCTAGCTCAGACTGACCTGGAATTCACTATGTAGTCTCAGGTTGGTCTCAAACTCACAGTGATCCTCCTACCTCTGCCTCCTGAATGCACCACCACGCCCAGCTAGACAGAAGTTTAAATCGCCATTTCCTCATAGTGTCTGCTGGGCTCTCAAAGTTGTGATGGAGATGACTGGACTTTTGCTAAGCTTTTCTTGTCATATTGATAGATCTTTGTTTTCCTAGGCATTTGCTGCCACCTGGGCCCTGATCTCCCAGTACTACTCACTGCCCGAGGCAGGAGTGGGCTGATCTTTTGTGGAACAGAACTCAATCATCCCCTTTCAGCGGGTCCATGCAATCTGATTTGCCTTCACAGAAAGAAAGGGGCAAATCTGGTAGATATCTTTGGTTTCAGAATGGCGGGTGGTTCAGCAACTAGTTTGGTTAGCTATCAGCCTAATGAAGAGGCCGTAATGGAGTGTCTTTCGCTTGAAACTGTTTGATCTCTGCTGCTAAAAGCAGCCCTCAGAGACAGTATCTGGCTCAGAGGGGACATGGAGTTATCCTGGGGTAGACTCATGGAAGGTGAATGCACACAGATGCTTGCTTTGGAAATTAGTCTTCTGTTTCTTTTAAACCATTTACATTGCAGTATGCCTTCTCATCTGTAAAATAAGATTAGCATGTTTTAACTTGAAAAGATCCTTTTTTAGATCAACAGCTATAGGTATTCCTACATGGAACCCAGCTCATATTTGTGTGAAGACTGCCACCACCACTGGAGAGATCCTTGGCAAACTCATGGTTACGCTGCCGCCACATTCTTTACAGAGATTACCCAGCCTGCAGTGCTGTGGGAGCTTACAGGTGCCTCTGTAGGTGAATCCAAGACCTCCTGAAATATTTTCTTTATTACTGATTTGTTAGATGCTTTGTGTGCATTTCTAAGGAATCTCACAGAAATTCCAGTACTCTCAAGTGTCTCAAGAAATGCTCCTTTCTTTTCATTCTTGGCATTCAGGTATCTCCTCAGCATGCTGATGCTCAGCATTGAGATGCTCTGCTGCTATTATGACTGAGTTATCAGGAATTACAGTGAATACCAAATAAGCTGCACTCTGTTTTAATAAATTCATTTATAGAAACTTGCCATTACAAATGTATGACATGGGGGACATATTTATGCTTTAACTGAAATCTCTTGTGGTTATGTTTTTGGGAATTCCTTGTGGAGCCTTCTTGCTCTTGGCACTTATCCCTAGTACCATTCCTTGCTTGCCAACTAGAATGAGCTGAGTGTATGAATATAATGGCTGGATCTGCCTGTGTGTTGTATTCCTTTGGACCATTTAAATTTTTTTTATGGGTTTCTGGTTTCTTAGGGGGGAACTGTCATGAAGACTCTAAGTGGATGTGTTCGTTTATTACTGCCATTATAACAAACTGCCACAAACATGTGGCTTAAAGCAACCCAGATATTCACTGTACACTTCTATAGGTCAGATGTCCAAAGTGGGGCTCCCCACTATATGAGGACAGAGAATATGTTCTGCAGCCCTTGAGAGGATGCATTCCTTTCCTTTCCCCTGCCCTAGAGGCTGAGCTGATGCCTTGGCTTACTGAAGCCACCTTCAGAGCCAGCTGTGTTAGTTTCACTCTGTCTCACACCTGACTCACTTCTGCCTCCTTTAGTGGTTAAGTGCCCTTGTGATCACATTAATAGACTTTCTTGGTGCTCAGTTACACTGACTTAATGCTAGCACACATGCTTCCCTATCAGTGGCATTCTGATCTACACCAGGAGGTGATCAACAAACTCCATGGATGAGCACATATGTACATACAAAACAGCACCCATCACAGAAGAGGACCATTGCAGGTTGGTCTAGATGGGTAGCAGGAGTTAGTCACGCTATGCCTAGTTGAGACTGGGGTTATAAATGCAGTCCAGAAAGGTGCCGCAAGGCATTAAAAAACACAAAGATGAAGTGTGATCACAAGACTCGTGTATTTAACAGACAGTGATGGAGTCTGTCCAGCATCACCACTGACAGCCATGTTCTCACATACAATCTCTCTTCAAGGCCTGGTTGTATCACTGTCCTTACTTGGGACTGTGAGCCCTGCAGAGGCTAATTACCCTGTACAAGGTCACACATGCAGTGTGCTGCAGAGTTCAGGTTCAAGCTTAGGGCTATATTTCCTAGTCACCACAGCTGCCTCCCGAACAGTCCTCTTCCTAGACTGAGCTGCACTATGAAATCCTACCTTTTAAGTCTGCTGGGGAAAAACATTTCAAGATGTACAAGGAAGGTTCTGTGGCATCACATGAAAGATCTGATAATGATCCTGTTGCTTCAGATGCTTCAATGATTTCCACCCCCTTTCCCCAATCCTATCAAAACCCCTTTGCTACCTAAACTAAATAGAGGAAGAAACAGCAAAGAAGATGGTGGGAAACATTAGGCAGTGATAGATTCTGGCCTTAAAGCAATAGCCAAAGGACACATCTCTGCTGGCTGATTTGCCATGGGGCCAAGACCAAACCAAGTGCAGCAGTTCCAGAGCCCTGGGTGTCCAGTCCAGCCTCTGGTGTGTTCCCCACCAGACCCTTCCCTGGAATGTCCTCTGCCCATTCTCTCTAGGCTTATCTCCCTCCTCAGCCAAGAGCCTGTTTTCCCATTCCCTCTCAGAGTGCTGCCTGCATCTGCATCAGTGCTGGTTCCTTCTGATGCCACTGCCCCATTCAGGAGCTGACTTCCCTCTAGCACACTGCAGTTCCCTCAGGGTGGGTGGCAACTCTCTTTCCTCAGAGCTGGTTGGCCATAGTTTTTGGTGCAAAGTAGAGCCTCCAAAATTTTCACTGGATGTTGAGTAAACGGACAGTACTACTCCTGGAATGACTGTACCTACTTTGTAAGGGAGAATGATGCTTTTCCATCCTCCCTTTTCCTTGAAAGGCCCCCAACCCACAGTGGTCCTCTTCTGTGATGGGTGCTGTTTTGTATGTACACGTGCTCATCCATGGAGTTTGTTGGTCACCTTCTGTGCTGTGCAGGCCTCCTGGTGTAGATCAGAATGCCACTGACAGGGAAGCATGTGTGCTAGCATTGTCAGTGTAACTGAGCACCAAGTGTAAAAGTTCAGAGCAAAGTGAAAACTAGCCCAAGCTGGCCTTGACAGAAAAACTATGGAGAGGAAAGTTCAGCAGGCCTCTCCAGGCAGGGCTATGTGTGTCTGGCAGGAGGGCAAAGGGTCTTCATGGAAAACTAGAGTCAGCAGTGATCAGAAGACAGAAGCAGGTTATTCATTTTCTCCCTCTGGAAACACGTGTTCTCTGTGACCGTGACCTGAGATTGAATTGCTAGCTCTGTATAGTATCTGACATATAGACCATTGGTCTAGAGCAGTTGGATTTTGTTTCTGGTGGTGGAGATAGAGCTCAGGGCCTGGAGCTTGCTTGGTAAGGGCTCCACCCACAGCCCCAGACCAGAGTAGGTTTTTATTATACTCAGAATCAGCCTCCCATAGTTGAGAGATGTGCACTGATACCCTGTGCTCATCCATGGGAACAGCCACAGAGAGGGTGAAAATCGGCAGGTAGGATTAAATTATTCCTTGAATTCTCTCTCTGACCCTGCCCTATTTACACAGCTACTGTTCAGCTGCGACACTGGAGAGAAGGGAGGCATGTGAATTGAGATACCACCACACAGGGAAGGACTGGGCGCTGACTTAGTTGGGCTGTTTCGTGACTAGATGTGCATTCTCACTTAGTGTCTGCATTTCTTAGACATCATCTGTTCTTAACGTCACACATCACAGTAGTTACTTAGTTAGAGAGAAAGGGTTAGTGACTAAGAGAGTCAAACACCAAAGTTGTAAGTTGGGCATGGTGGCACATGCCCGTCTTCTCAGCACTGACTCTAAGTAAGAGGGGAGAGGGATAGCAAGCTTGAGGCCAGCCTGGGCTATATATAAGATCTTGTTTCAAAACCAACTAAAACTAGGGGCTGGAGAGATGGCTCAGCAGTTAAAGACACTTGCTTGCAAAGCCTGATGGCCTAGGTTCGATTCTCCAGTACCTAGTTGCTAGTTTCCTAGCCAGAGGCACTAAGTGGCACATGCATCTGAAGTTCATTTGCAGGGGCAGGAAGCCCTGGTGGATCTATACTCACTCTGCCTCTTTTTCTCTGTCTCTCTCTTTCAAATAAATAAAACATTAAAAAACTAAAATTCTCAATTCTCAGTTTGTAGCTGCAGAATCATTCTGTGGCTTATAGTCTATTTTCTATTTATTCGAAACTTACTACATTCATTCATTACATATCTACATAAGTGTTTGCTTTCTTTTTTAATTTTAGATTTCCCACATTGGAAAACTGAGAGATTTTCTCCTGGAACACAGGAAAGATTATATTAACGCTTATAGGTAAGTAGAGTTTTTGTGCCACGACTTTAGTGATTCATTTCTGTCTTACATTTCTTTGATCCTTTTGTCCTTACTCCTTACTCAACAACTCAGAGCTACCAGGGCCAGGTCAGGTCCCCACAGTCATCAGATCAGAACAGCAGAGCTATATAGTCTGTGTGATTCTCTCCTAGAAAACAGCACTCACTCCCAGAATATGGGTGGAGCAGTGCATGAAGTGGGGCGCTCACTGGAGCATGTGGAGGAACAGGTTTTGAAGCCTCCGCTAGGCTATTTTGCTCATGTTTCTCTCTCCCAACCTGAGATCCTGGCTCTTCTGTTTTGTGAACCTATTTCCTCTCTCACCTCTGGGTCACTAGGTCATGCCTACCTTGCCAGTTCTCCATCTTGATGGCCAGGATGTGGCCATCATCAGAGACACAAATGAGCTCACTTTGTTTTGGCCATGAGCCCTTTTTTTCCTGCTCAGTAGCCAGTCGTTTGCAAGCATCCAGTCAGTCAGCACCAAGATAGACCACAAGAGGCTCGGCACTCACAGGCCTCCCACCACCACGGTTTCCTCTGGATGTGACTCACCCTCTTCCTGGGCCTCCCAGGGCCTTCCTGCCATGGACCTCCAGCCATTCCAAGCTCCGTGGGATGCTTGAGGCCCTTTCTACCAGAGCACACAGAGGCTGTGTCTTCTCTTCCCACACTCCTTTCCTACTCCACGGCGTAACACTGCATCCTCCAAGGCTTCTCTGACCACACTTTGTCAAAGCATCTCTTTGTTTCTGCCATTTCTCCCATTTTCTTCATGGCATTAATCACACTGTGTAATTATTCAGTAAGTCTGTTGCTTTTGTCCATTTTTGTGACCATTTTGGATTTCTGTGAGGTTAAAGACCTTAGTATCTTTGTCTAGTGGATAAATGAGTAATCCCCTCTCAGCCTCAGAATCCATGACAAGCCCCCTGGTTCTCAGCCACAGGTGGTGACTCACCAACACCTGAAAACATTTTTCCTGTCACAGCTGCAAGAGAGGAGTGCTATTGCATCTAGCAGGTGGAGGGCGAGGTTGTGTCAAACATCCTGCGAGATACCAGTTGGCACTGACCCTTGAGAACTCCTGCTCCAACTTGACCTGCCCACTTTCTCACATTGACTTGCTTCTCACTCACCAAGTACCTGTTGAACACCTGCCTGGTGCCTTCAACTATTTAATTCTTGGAGTGCTTCAGGTAGTAAAATAGACAAATGTTCCTGCCTATATGAAGCTTGCATTCTAGTGAGCTGTCTTAGACAAAAACTAAGTTTATGGCAGGTCATTTGCTCTAGGGATCAATGAAGGAGGTCATGGGAGCAGGGAGGGGATGCTGGGAAGAAAGCTCAGCAGTTAGAGGTACTTGCTTACAAAGCCTGCTGGCCTAAGTTCAATTCCCAAGCTACTCACATAAGCTGAACTCAGAAGTTAAAAAGTGGGGCTGGAGAGATGGCTCAGCAGCAAGTTAAGGTGCTTGCCTGTAGAGCCTAATGACGTGGGTTCAATTCCACAGTAGCCACATAAAGCCAGCTGCACAAAGTGGCACATGCATCTGTAATTTGTAGTAGTTAGAGGCCCTGGTACACCCATACTTGCCCATATTCTCTCTTTCTCTATCTCTCTCGCTCTTTCTTTGTCTCCCCTGCATCTCTGCTTACAAATTGTCGTAGTCAGGCACACGCCGCTGGGATCAATCTCCAAACCAGGCACAATTTTGGGGAGGAAAGTATTTATTGAACCGATAAATCCAGGGGACATTAAAGAAAAAGGCTGGCTCCCTTTCACAGAAGCAAGCAGAGAGAGAAACCCACCACCAGCACCTCAAGCAAGCACACTGTAATTCTGTAACTCACAAAATGGCAGAATTGCCAGACTGGGGTTCTGGTTTTTCTTTTGCATATCTATCCCTAGCATTTTGCATCCAATTTGAAATACCTCAGGGCTAGACCCCAGGAGGCCAGGCCAAAGTGACACTTCCTCCAGCCAGAAGGCTAAAGACAATTCACAATTGTAATAAACACAATTATAATAAATTCTATTAGGGGACATCTATTCAAACTATCACACAAATAAATACAATTTTTTAAAAAGTCAAAAGGTGGTACAAGTATATAGTGTTCATTTGCAGCAGCAAAGGCCCTAGTGTTCATGGGAGTTATGAGTACAGGAGTGGTCTGCAGGTTTTACATGGCGTGGTTAGAATTGGTGGCGTGGTTAGAATTGGCCCCTGAGTTGGCCTTCCACTCCTACTCTACCCTCTGCTAGCATCCTTCTCTCCCGCCTTGCCTCATCCTCCTCTCACCTGGTATAGATCAGCAGCTCCCTTGTGTGTTTAAGGCTGCCCACCCTACTGTGTTCTGTATTTTGTCACTCGCAGCACATCTGAGCTACTTCCTGATGGTAGCCCACCAGTGATCCCAGTCACCACTGTTCACTGTTGGATGCTGCGACCACACCGGGACCAAGCCTTCATTACACCGCCTTTTAGTGGGACAATCCTAAGCATCTATCCCCTCCACACTCAGCTTCTCTTCTTTCCATCCTGAACGTATAAGCTATAAGTTGTGCTGCTGAGCACTGAAGAGTCTTTTGTCTCTTTTTATTCTTCATATTCATTCTTCTTTTGTTGACTACCTGCCATGTAACACACCCTATGGCAGACATGGAGTTTTCAGTGAGCAACTTGTCTTCTGGAGCAGTTAAAAGAGTCTCACAGAAGCATTGCAAATAGGAAAGGTACTGCAAAGAAGAACACAGGTAGTTCTGTTGAAAGTGACCTTGAAGAAGTGACACTTGAGCTAAGGTCTGAAGGAGCAAGAATTACCTTGGTAATGAAGGAAGGAAGGGAGTCATGCTCTTGCTTGTGGTGCTTTGCATGTAAAATGTCCCCATAGCCACATGTGTTAGGACTGTTTGGTCCCCAGCTGTGGGGTCCTTGGGAAGTGGAATCTTGCTAGAGGAGGTGTGTCACTGGGGGTGGGCTGTGAGCTAATGTAGTCCAAGCCCAGTGTTTATACTATTCCCTTTCTACTGCTGTGCATCTGCTCTGCCATGCTTTCCCTGCTGGGATGAAACTTTGCCCAAAACTATAAGCCAAATAAAATAGTCCCTTTACTTCCCTAAGTTGCTTCTAGTCACATGTTTTGTTGCAGCAACGAGAAGGAACCTGTTGTAGAATATTAGTACAGTGCAGTGAGGCTGTTGCTGCAGTGAATCTGACTCTCTCTCTCTCTCTCTCTCTCTCTCTCTCTCTCTCTCTCTCTCTCTCTCTCTCTGTGTGTGTGTGTGTGTGTGTGTGTGTGTGTGTGTGTGTGTGTGTGTGTTTCGTCTTTTGGAACTGATTTGCAGGAGGAATGTGGAAGGATTTGGAACTTTGGATTAGAGAAATAGAGCTTAATGAGCCATTCTGGTGAGAGAGTTTGAAAGACCACAGAGTAGAGAGAACTGTGGAATAAGGCTGCTTGGCTTATGAGGTTTCAGAAGAGAAAGAGGTTTTTGTTGGGAACTGGGCTAAAAGCAGTTTGTGTAATGTTCTGACAGGTGCTGGCTGAATTCAGAGGTAATGGTCTTGGGTGTTTGTCAGAAAAGTATAGAACAGAAGGATGTGAAAAACGAGGTTTCAGATAGCTGAGGATGGATCCGCTGATCTGAATTGGGACAATCAAAGAACTGGTAACTTTTTTGAAAGGAAGGGGCCTTATGGAAGAATGCTGAGCAATCTCCTGTTCCTCAAAAAGTTGGGGTTTATACCTCCTGGATTAACAAATATGGCACCATCATCTATCTGGTACTGGTTTCAGAATTATGACAAGTGCAGAAAAGAGAGGGTCACTGTATTGCAGGCAACACGGTGTGGAGGTGGCCATTAGATGACATGAGGCAGGGTCCAAGTCCCTACATGGAGGCCTTGAGGGGGCCATGGCATGGAGCCCTAAAGATGAACTCATGGGCTGCAGTAGAAACCTCAGGATGTTGGAGATGTCAAAGAAAGTTGCTAGCTCAGGATGGACTCTTTCCAGAAAGCAACCAGCATAGCTGGAGGGGTGGAGTTTCCCAAGCATTTTGGAGCCCAAAGGATTTCATCAGGCATCCCAAGTGCCAGTCATGGAGCTTTAGGATTTGATGTTTGCCCTATTGGTTTTCTATCTTGCATTAGCCCAGTTTTTCCTTGCCATGCCCCCATTCCTTCTTTTTTGGAATAGGAATATGTGTCATTATGTGTTGGAAGTATGTAACTTGTGTTTTGATTTTACAGGCTCATAGTTAAGAAAATGCCTTCAATTTCAGATGAAACTTGGAACTTTTGAATAGTGTTGAGACTGGTAAAGAATATGGAACTTTTTTTTTTTTTGGTTTGTTTGTTTTTCGAGGTAGGGTCTCACTCTAGCCCAGGCTGACCTGGAATTCACTATGTAGTCTCAGGGTGGCCTTGAACTCACAGCGATCCTCCTACCTCTGCCTCCCGAGTGCTGGGATTAAAGGCGTGCGCCACCACTCCCGGCTTGACTAGAATATGGAACTTTTAAAGTTGGACTGGATGTATTTTGCATCATGAGATTGCCATGACTCTATGGTGGCTGGGAGGTGGGATGTAGTGGTTTGAAGAGAAAGTGTTCAGTAGCCTCATGTGTTTGTGATCAAGCCTCGTACTTAATCCCCAGCTGGCAGAGCCTTGCTGGTGGAGGTGTGTTGCTGGGGTGGGCCCACTTGCCGGTGCTAGGATGCTCACCTCTATTTCCTCCTATTTCTGTGGAAATGTGATGACAGCTGTCTGTTCTTACCATGCTTTTCCACCATGGAGAAACCGTCATTTGAAACTAAACTGAAATAAACCCTTTCCTCCCAGCAGCTGCTTCTGCTTGGGTTTTGTTCCATTAGCAGGATGGTGCCTGCTACCCTCTATAGGTAGAAATGGTTCCTGCCTAAAAGCATCTATGAGGCATGCAGAGATGAAACAGTTTATCATTGAAGAAGTGTTTCAGAAACAATCAAACGGATGCTGTGAGGCACCTAAACAGCATTTAGAAAGACATCAGTTTTACAAAAGAAAGAAAGCATTTTGACCAAAATTTTCCAAACTCTTTCTGAAGTAGATTCCAGCTTTCTACACATACTGGAATGTTGTGGTGAGGCATCTTGTCTCCTCAGCCACTCCTGCCCCAGCCTGTGTGGTTTGTTACAGCATAATTTAGTAATCACTCTAGGAGAATTTTATGGCCATTCAGATTTGCCATAGGAAATGACATAATTAGGAGCCGCCTTCTAGGCCCTCATAGTTATGAAACAGGGCTGTTTGTACTACCGAGGCCTTCTTCTCTCTGAGTTAGGAAATGTGAATTTTCTACTTAAAAATATTGTCAGTGTGCAAAATGGAAACACTTAATAGAAATCTACAAAAGAAAATAACTTTTCCCAGATGAGTTTTAACAATCCCTGATACTTCATTAAACTTTAGCACCTTTGTACTTTTAAGCATTTATTGTTGTTGTTTAAGGTGGGGTCTCCCTCTATCACAGGCTGACCTGGAATTCACTATGTAGTCTCAGGGTGGCCTTGAACTCACAGTGATCCTCTTACCTCTGCCTCAAGAGTACTGGGATTAAAAGTGTGCCCACCACACCCAGCCCTTTTAAGTATGTTTTATTTGTAACATTTTGAAATACATTGAAATATCCTGATGGGCAGTTCTAAGAAAGCCATTATTTTAAGTTCTCAGTTAAAAGAGTTGTTTAACACTAGATGGCAGTATGCATTTTATTTCTGGAAGTATATATGTATACCAGATACTAATTTGATAGGCTATTATAATGAGAGCTGCAGTGATTTGTGAAAACTATGAAACTGGCATACACCTGTCCATTTCTAGTTTCTTTGGTCTCTGAAAACTGAGATTACAAATTAGAGATTTTGCATAAAAGTTATCTGTTTGCCCTACTCATAGTGCTCACACTGCATTCATGAAGGCAAAAGAAGTATGGTGAGAACCAAGCCCACAGTACAGGAAGGGCACACATTCCTTGCATGCCAAGAGAAAGTAGCATTATGACAGGAAGCAGAGTAGCAATGGTGTCCAAACAAAGGTGGTGCAGCTACAGAGAAGTCTACTGAGGCTTCGTTTTGTGTGTTGACCCAGCTGAAGGTCAAGGTGATTGAGAGATACATTTTGAACTAGAAGAGATGAGAGAAAGAATCAAGTGATCCAGTTCTAAGTTCGTTTTGAAGACAATCAAGCCATGAAGTTTGTCATATTTTTCTTTAAAATCCCTTTTAACTTTACCAGCAAGGTGAATGGTGAATGCCAAGGATGTTGATATGTCTCAGACCATACCTTAGAAGTCATATATGTCTGAGGAAGTCATTAAATCTTGGAATTTCAGTGTCTTGCTTGAAACCAGAGGTCAGCAAATGCCAGCCTGCAGGCCAGGTCCTGTCCACTCTCTGTTCTTCTACAGACTGTCAGTTTAACAGTTTTAAATGTGGAAGGGAAGAATGATATTTTACCACACATGAAAGTTTTGTGAAATTCAAATGTCAGCAGCACACAGTCATACGCACTCGTGGACATAACGTCTTCTTTCATGCCACACCTGCGGGGTTGAGTGGCTGTCTCAGATTAGCTATCCAAACAGCAGTCTGGTGGCAGCTTTCTCTGGCCTTTTTCAGGAGAAGTTTGCACCAAGTATGAGAGTGATAATCACCCAGCAAGTAGCTGTGAGACTCAAAGGAGACCATGCAATCAAAGCATAGTGGAAGAAGAGTGCAGATGTAGCGAGGGGAAATTCTGCAATGGTAGGATGGTGGGTGTGGGTGTGTGAGTGTCTGTGGAGGCCAGAGGTTGACACCAGTTGTCTTCCTCAATCACTGTCCACCTTATTTTTTTTCATATTTATTGTCAATAATTAGATACAGTGTGTGAGCTAGTCTTATGGTGGCATCCCCATTTCCTTCCTCCCTGTCCCCACCCTGCTGGACCAATCCATGGGATAGGGTGTTATGGATTGTACAAGAGGTAGCCAGTTTTTTTCTCCCCCACCATGGCTCTTACAATCTTTCTGCCCCCTCTTCTGCTCAGATCCCTGAGTCATGGTGAGTGAGTTTTAGGTCTGCTTTACTGTTGAGGTCTTAACAGTCTCTGGATTTCTACTTTGGACTGTGTTGGATATCCTTGGTGTCTTTCTCCATTATCCTTTCACAGGTTATCTGATTTGCTGTGGAGGTAGGTCTCTTGCTATCATACCACTTCCTCAATGGTTTCGTTTGGGCTCTGTGTCATAAGTTAGGGGTGGTTCATCTCTTGTCTGGGTGATAGGCAACATCTCCGGTCCTGTGAGTGGGATTGGTTTGTCAGTGATTGTCGCTGGCTTCTGAAACATACAAACAGAATTTCTAATGGAGAGTGAGATCAGTATAGGACAAATGAGACAAACTGTTAATTAGTTGAGATTCTAATGGTGTTGCCTCTCTGTAGATCTCTGGTTAGTGGGGGTTTCCCCTTGGAGCCCAGGTTCTTGGTCTTCACATGGAATTTCCATGTATCCCAGTTCCAGTTAAAGGTTACCTGTCTCTGAGCAGATCTCTTAGCCAATTAAGAAGCCATTGATTACTCACCTAGGTTTAGTGCCACTATTGCATGGATGAGCGTTACTGGTCTCTACCAGTTTTCATCATTCTCATAGCATCATTCAGTGTTGTACATTAACGACCTCTGCTTTCTCAGAATATCTCTGGTCAGTTTCCCCTGGCAGCTCATGTAACATTTTCCAGCACTACACATGCTACCATCTGGGGGCTGGATACCATTCTTGATTAAGCAGGGTCTCTTGGTGTTGTGTGATGACAGTCTGTTGTATCTTCAGCAGTTGAATCTTACCTTTCTGATTTTCTAAGACAGTATCTCTCACTGAACCTGGAGCTCACCCATTTGGCTAGACTGCCAGCAAGCCCCAGGGATCTTGGTCCTGGGCTCATAGGTGTGTGCCATCACCTGCTTTGTACATGTGTGGTTGAGATCCACACTTAGGTCTTTGTTTGATGACAAGCACTTTGCCCGCTGAGTGTTCCCTTAAGCTGACTGAAGCATCATTGAGGCAGTTCGTGTCAAGCACAGCCCGCACTGGCTCCCAGTGCACATGGGCCAAGCATTCCCCTTCCCAGCTCCAGCGGCATCAAATGCTGGCACCGAGGACTGGGGTCACTGGGGCCAATTCCAGCACTGCCATTGGCTGTGTGCTTCGTGCATGTCACTTATTCTCTCACTGAGCATCACAGAGCTGTGCCCCTGAGGTTTTCTTAGTGTTAACCAGCCATCTTACAGAAATGGACTCTTCTGCTCTTTTTCCTGGCACCAACCCACACACCCTGATTTCTACTTTGAGCAGAGCATGGGCTTTGGGGCCAGTCACACCTCAGTCCAGTTCTGTCATGTGTCAGTGGCATTAGTGTGCATGGCACACTTTACTTCTTTGTGCTTCTTTGATGAAATGTGATCATGTTCTCATGGGGTTTGAATGAGATGCGTGTGAGTTCCCAGAGCCTAGAAGTCCCTTGGAGAACAATAACTGAATTGTGACTCCATATGATCTGTGATGCAGTGAACCCATCATTACAAAATACCTCTGGCTCCAACCAGGTTGGAGGGAGAGTGAGCAGCTTTTTTCTTTTAACTGACAGGATTTTAATGCAATTTTTATTATATATTTTTTCATATTTATTGTAAATAATTAGATACATTGCATGAGCAAGTCTTATGGTGGTATCCCCATTTATAGGGGGTTATGGATTATACCAGAGATAGCCAGATTTTTTTTTCTCTCTCCCCCACCATGGCTCTTACAGTCTTTCCACCCCATCTTCTGCTCAGATCCCTGAGTCATGGTGGGTGAGTTTTAAGTCTGCTTTACTGTTGAGGTCTTAAGAATCTCTGGATTTCTGCTTTAGATTGTGTTGGGTATCCTCAGTATCTATCTTCATTATCCTTTCACAGGTTATCTGATTTACTATGGAGGTAGGTCTCTTGCTCATTTTGTTTGGGCTCTATATCATAAGTTTGGAGTGGTTCATCTCCTGCCTGGGTTACAGGTAGCATCTGGTCCTTTTGGTGGGATTGGGTTGTCCAAGGTTCTCGCTGGCTTTGAAACATACAAACAGACTTTCCAACGGAGAGTGAGATCAGTATAGGTTAAATGAGACAAACTTTGTTAATCTATCAAGAACCTATTGGGTATTGCCTTTCTGTAGATCTCTGGTTAGTGGGCACTTCCCCTGGGAACCCAGATTCGTGGTTTTCATATGGGATTGCCATGTATCCCAGTTCTAGCTAAGAGTTAACCTGCCTCTGAGCAGATCTCCTAGCCAATTAACAAGCTATTGATTACCCACCCATGTTTAGTGCCATTATTGCATGGGTGAGCACTTCTTAGCATTACTGATCTCTACCAGTCTTGATCAGTCTCATAGTATCATTCAGTGTTTCGAGGACCTCTGCTTTCTCAGAATATCTTTGGTCAATTTCCCCTGGCCACTCATGTATCACTTTCCAGCACTACACATGCTACCATCTCGTGGCTGGTTACCATTCTTGATTAAGCAGGGTCTCTTGGTGTTGTGTGATGACAGTGTATGGTATCTTCAGCAATTGGGTCTTACCATTTGCCAGGGTGGGTATTCAAGAGCTTTGACATCTGCCTGTCTTATTTTTAGGGACCTCACGGGTCTCTTCGATCAACAGCTCATTGTGGGAAGTAACCAATGCTTGGGACAGGGAGTTACAGACCAGAGCCATTTGTCTTGGGGTTAGGCTACCCTACCCTATTCAGGGCCTCTCTTGCCTGAAAATGCCTCCGGCTTCCTAGAGAGGTTACTGCATGAAAAGAATGATTTTAAGCTATCCTTCCTTATTGGATAGATTGGTGTGTAAGCCCCTCACTTTCCCTAGTAAAATCTAGGTTGTGGGCAGGCCTTAGGATGGTCAGTAAGCAACCTCGTGACACTGGTTTTGGATTAGGCAGAATCAGTCAAGTTTAACCACTGAGCAATCATGTACCTGGTACCCAGACAGCAGAGCCAGACTTCTTTGCAGCATAAGAAAGAGGAGAACAGAGCAGAACCTGTGCTGTCTGTAAGCAGGTGATCCCGAGGAGAGACAGAGAAAAATGGTGGTTAGGTGCACACCCATTTCCTTCAACCAGGAATTAATCAGAGAAGTTATTGCTCCTTCCATGGGAGACTGACGAAGGGGTGGCCCTCTCTCACTCTAGGGGAACAGATATAGAGGCAGGAGTACACGGGAGTGGGCCCCCCCATGCCATTCCTGCAGGAAGGATAGACTGCCCTCATTGGCTCTGTCCTCCCCCCAAGGTTGTAGACTTTTCCCATTCTTGTTTCATCTCCCTTCCTCCCAACACAGCGTGTTGGCCTTGGCCTACTCCTAAGAACATTTTATTAGCAACATAATCATGGAATTTAAAAAGTATGTGTAGACATACTGCCTTTGGACCATGAGGCTTTATTAGTTTGACATAATTAGGAAGCTATAATTTTTTCCAAAATGTAGAGCTCAGACTTTATTGACCCATTTAATTTTTTAATAATGACTAGAGCAGAACAGCATAGACAGCCTCTGCTGCATCTCTGAATGACCTTAATTAAAAATAATTTCTCTACCCCAGGTCCATGTACCTTTTCCACAATAGCCAGCAAAAAGGCAATACCACTTGGGAGAAAACTTTCTTGGCTTTTGTTATTGTTTCTAAAAGAATAACACTATTGATTTTCAATGTAAAGTATTAGTGTGTCTATGTGATATATCATCCTAAAAGGATATCCCCTCCTGAGTGAGTAATCAGTTTTATCAAATTAACCTTTAGCCCCTTTCACCTGTTCTGGGTTCCATTAAATCCAAATTTGGAATGTGAGGATCTTAACCTACTGGCCTTGGAATTGGAGCTCCATAGGTCTGCTTTGGCAGCAAGTGCATGTGAAGAAGGGCTCAGGAGTGTCCCATTAAGGAGGGTCAATGAAAGAAGTAAGCGGTTAGTTTATGAAGATCTCTGGTAAGCTATTCTCAGCCCTTGTAGTCATTGTGTGTATATGACAGTGACTTATCACTTGCCTTTATTTAGAAAGTAATCCATTTTTCCTTAAGATTTCCTGAGCTCCTTGAGACCTTAACACAGAATGAGTAAGATCATTTGCCCCGGTTTGTTTTTTTCAAAGCAAGGTGTTGGTCACAGGACATTTGTTCTGAAGAGCATTCATTGCTCCTCGCCCTTTCATGGGCCCGTGACTGATGTGTCGTAAGTGGTTCTTGGCTTCTTGTTCCAGATCTCAAGGTCTGTGGATGCTTTGTCTACAGTAGCCCTTCTCTTCCAGACAGTTCTACAACCCAGATTCTTCCCCACTTTCCAAACCCCTGCTGCCACCCAAGTTCTGCCAGTGCTCCCTTCCTCCTTTCATTTGGTTGAAATGTGATCTCTCTGTTTGAGCTCCTGATCTTCCTGCTCCACCTCCACAATGCTGTGGTTATGGGAGTGCTCAGCAGCTCCCCTGCTAGGGAACACAGATTTTTCTGCCTAAGGGCAATGCCTTTACATGATCTTCCACCCCTGCTCCACCTGACATGCTGTTGCGTATCAGCACGCTGAGCCTTTCCCTGACTAGCTCTGGAGGCCATGGATGGCCCTTCCACCTAGTCTGTGCTCCAGCCTGTAAACCACCGGTGCTGCTCTCCTGCTTCCCTGCTGTCTCACAGGGTCTACTCTTACCTCCTCAGCTAGCCTGCCCCAGCAACAGTGAGCAGCAAGATCCTCTCTTCTGGATTCTTCTGCCTTTTACAACATAAGAGATGCCCCAGGGGATTGTAAAGTGAGATATTCAGAGCAAGAATGCCTTGGGTCACACCTCATCTACTGGTGGGCTTAGGTATCCTTGGCAGGTTTCATAACCTCTCTGTGCCTCAGTTTATTCATGTATAAGATGGAAATATGATAACACCCACCTCAAAATTTTGAGACTTAAATAGTTAAATGTATTTAATCCCCTAGATTAGAACAGAGGTCATTGTCAATGCATGAAAAGTGTAAATAACCATTAGGCTTTCTTTTATGATACAAAGCATGTCCATATGCATAGGCCTGTCATTGTTAGCTGTTGTCATGCAGTTTATTGAAAATGGGTTCTATATTCATTTCCTATATTCACTCAGACATAAACAGTTTCATTTCATATGACATACTGACCAGATTAATTTCATGATATATATTATATGCCCAGGATTATGTTATGAAGTTAATCTATTAAATTAATATTTATAGCAAAAATTAAGTTATAGTCTAACTTTTGTTATACCATTTCAGTAACCTTCATAAAAATATAAGCATTGGTCTTTCTTTACTTCTTTTCCTCAAGGAGTATCTACTTGTATATTAAATTAATAAACACAAGAATGCCAGTGTTTTGACATTGAACTTGTCCTTTCTTAATATACCAGTCAACCAAATAAAGATAAACATATTCAGTTACATTTCTAAATCAGTAAGCTTTTACTACCTACCTTTTCTCTCCTTTCTCCCTGAAATAAATTTACTGATCCAACCCCATACCTAACAGTCTCCTCTAATTGAGTCTAATACTTAGATGAGTTGAAGTCAGTAATAAAATTATTTCTCTGTACATAGTCAAGGTAATAAACTTAAATGTGATGTTATATACATCTGCCCTATGAGATTATTTATTTTGGAATTATTTACCAGATGTTTACCCTTTTTGAAAAAGTGATCATGTTATTGTAACTGAATTTGAGGCTGCATCATCAGCCAGCCTTTCTGATTTCTGCTGGCTGTATTTCAAATGCTTACTGTATCCCAAAGTGTAGCAGAGTGTAAGAACGCAAACCTCTCTTTGATTCTACTAGCCACACGTATGTGCCTACACTGTGACGTGTGTCGCCTGGCTGTGTGCCCCATGTGCTCATCTTGTTTCTGTGCTAGAGTCTACCTTTACTGTCTCCTCTGCAGTCTCTGCTTCCCCATGTCACTGGGGTTACAGGCATGCATGGGTGTATTGATCTGTTTTACCTGGCTGGGTAGTCTCAGGCACCCTTGGGCCCTCATGCTTGTATAGGAGGTGCATTTAACCACTGAGCCATCTCTACAGCCCAGAACCTCTCCTCATTCTCTATTACTCTAAATGGCCTGTGCTGTAACCTCTTTCCCTCAAGTCCTGTGCCTTCCATCCCCATAGCTTGCTCTGCACTCATGTGCCACAGTGTGTCCTAGCCTTTTCTTGTGCCTCCATATACAGGCATCCCATGTTTCCTGTAAAGGTCTCAGATCTGTCACTCCAGTGCACCCATGTTCACTGCATACCCTCCTGTCTCTTCTTGGACTCTGGCAGTGGTACCTCACTTGTGGTTGTAGGCACCTAGGGTCTAGATTCTTCTGCCTTCAGGCCACCCACCATGGAGGAACCACTCAAAATGCCATGTACTCTGTTTAAACCCCTCTAGTAACTGTACCCATTAATGAAACAGTGGTGCTCAGATTTTGTACTATCAGAAGTCTTTTCCTGCTGCTAGTGTAGTATTTGTATGATCTGTGTATTTTTGGAACTCCTTTTGATACAGGGAAAACAACTAGTCCAAAGTGAATAACAGTGGTTTGTTTTTTTGAGGTAGGGCCTCACTCTAGCCCAGGCTGACCTGGAATTCACTATATAGTTTCAGGGTGGCCTTGAACTCACAGAGATTCTCCTACCCCTGCCTCCAAGTGCTGGGATTAAAGGTGTGCACCACCATGCCAGGCCTTCTTTAAAAAAAAATTATTGATTTTCAAACAGATAGAGAGGGAGAGGGAAAGAGGCTCAATACCAGGGCCTCCAGCCACTGCAAACAAACTCTAAATGTATGCACCACTTTGTGCATTTGTCTTTATGTGAGTACTGGGGAGTCAAACCCAGATAGTTAGTCCTTACAGGCAAGTGCCTTGACCACTGAGCAGTCTCTCCAGCCAGAAATTTTAAGTCATCACAATGCTGCCCACATCCGTTGGAGAAGTGGTGTGGCCTTGTAACACACACAGCAGTGCAGAGTCACTGACCACATGCATGTCACGTGCCACACTACCATTCGCTGGAGTTCCTAGTACTCTCTGCTCTTTTAAAAGGTATACAGGTTTATTAGATTGTAGATAGAATTTAAGAGAAGTGAGGAGGACAGCTCATGCCCAAGCATCATGAGCGGGGTTCCCAGAAATGGGAAGCCCAGCACTTAAGGAAGGAAAAGAAATACAGAGAGCCCCTGTCCAGAGAAGGCAGAAGTGGGATGATGCCCCATTCTCTGCTTTTGTGTGCCTTCTTTGGGGATCAGAAATTATCCTTACTCAACTATAAATCCCCAGCCCTGGCCCAGTGCCACTCACACTTACGAGTGAAAGAATGAATTGTGAGGACTGAATAAGTAAATAAAGTATACACAAGGCACTGAGAATAGCATGTGGCATAAACTATGAGGATTCAGTACATTTGTGAATGAGTGAGTGACTTGTGAGGATTAAGTAAGGCATGGGAACAGCACATGCCATACACTGGGTTCATGTAGTATTAGTGCAGCCCCTGTACTAATTTAAGGAGCTGGAGAAGCAAAGGTGAGCCAAAGTCCTTGCTTGCAGAGGGTAGTCTTGGAGTGGAGAGACGATAGTCTAATACCTAGCACAGCATGAAAACTGAATGTTGAGCAAGTGCATAGGGAAGCCTTTGTGGTCAGAGTAGAGTGGGTGAGGGAGCCAAGTGGCAAGTTACGGTATGGTTAGAGGTGGTCATGGGTCATTTAGGACTTTGCACTTTGTCTGTATGGCTAGATGGGCAGGTGAGTAAAAGGGGGATGGTTCAAGCTCATACATTGTATTAGGTCCCCTACAACCTATAGTTTTATAGATTCTAAATTTCAGCTTTCAAGTCCAGAGTATTTAGGCTAAGTAATAGTATTGTTTCTAATTTTGCTGCCATGCCTGCCCAGATATGGAGGAAGGGAAGGAGATAGTTTGAGCTGTAGATTGAATGTTCAAACTAGCTCAAATGACTTCAAGATGGTTTAGCTTCATGTTTGTTTATAAAGGCTTTTTTAAATCATAAGTTCTGCCTATCAGCATCAAAAGTATTTCAACTCAAAATAGTTTCTCACATAAATCTCAAGAAGCCTCCACCTAAAGTGTGTCTCCGCAGCACACAGGGTGAAGTGCCAGCTTGAATCTAACAGGTCACTGAGTTGTGCAGCCTTCAGAAGCTGCCCTGTATTCTCAAAGCCGCTGTTGCTGACTAGGCTGCACATCACCCGTTAGATTGGCTACTTCTGTTGGAGCGAATCAGAAGACTGCACGTCACAGCCCTTGCTCCACTCCAGCAACCAGCACCTTCCTCTTTCAAGTCTCTGCGAAACCCTTCTTCCCTTCACACTGCATTATGTTATCACTCACTTTCTTCCTCTCTCTTGTAGCCATATCATGTCTGAATATGGGAGGATGACAGACACAGAGCGTGACCAGATAGACCAGGATGCTCAGATATTCATGAAGACCTGTTCAGAAGCAATTCAGCAACTCAGAACAGAAGGTGAATCTCTCTGAAAGATGCAAGCAGATGACCATGAATATGTTGGTAGTTAAACAAGATTCATGTGGGGCCCCTATGTGTGATTCCCTCTTAAGCTCATGGTGATCCTCGGGTTCCTTCCTCAACCATAGTTAACACAAGTTCAAAGTCATGGGAAGACTGTCATTCAGATTAAACATATGGGAGGCAGGAATGGAAAGAACCTCCCCAAACAGAATCAGAAATAGACCAAGAGGCCAAGGTCAGGAAAGACAGGTTGTGTGGGTACCTGTGCTTTCTGTGGCAGGGTGAATGGCATGTGGCTAAGGATGGAAGAGGTTCTCTAAGATCTGTAGGTCATGTTCAAGTAAACTCTCATATCACCTTCATGTTGACATGGCTGCTAAGATATGCACCCAGCTCGGCCTCATTCTAGCAGTGTGGCCTTGGACATGTCACTTAGTCTCCCTGACCCTGGGTTATTCATTTAAACAGTATAAACAATGATTGACATGTCCTTTAGGGTTCAGTTGCATTTTCTTTGCATGCTTAGAAGCCTGCCTGGCATAAGGCTGAGTTGAACTCTCACTGTGGGGCTGGAAGGTGGCTTCCCCATCATGCCTCTTCCTTAAGTCTTGTCTATGCTTAGGCAGCTAGAATACATTCATACAGAGGCCAGCCTTGCTGGATGCTGTTGTGCTCATGACAGAGACTTCTGTTTGGGAAGTTTCTGAGAGATTGCTGATGAACCATAAATGCTGAAGACATTCTTATGAGAAAAAAAAAGCATGCATACACATAGAGTTTGTGTGCGATGTTGCAGAGTCCTGAGTCCTCTGTGAATCTCGGGTTATGCAGTTCTGTAATAAAAACATAACCTGCCAGGTGCAGTGGCACACACCTTTAATCCTAGCTCTGTGAGAGCCCAGCAGATGCTATGAGGAAGTGGCAATTTAAACTTGAGTACTAGCTGGGTGTGGTGGTGCACTCAGGAGGCAGAGGTAGGAGTATTGCCATGAGTTCCAGGCCAGCCTGGGTTGCAGTGAGACCCTACCTCTAAAAAAGAAAAAGAAATACAAATAACCTGTACCCAAACCCTCAAGAGTGTATGCAGTCAAGTGGTCTTGGGCTATGTAGTGCCTCTGTCCTTAGTGTCCTTCAGGTATGAAGCAGACACAGTGAAAACTGCCATTTGGCCTATTTGCAATACATAATGTGTGTTGCTAGCTGAATGCCTCTCCACACCTGGCAGTGTTTTTCCAAAGTAAGTGGCACTGACTTCAGGACTGCTGGGTCGGTTTTTCCAGACTCCTGCAGGAAAGGCACTGTTGTGGCTCGGTACCACACAAGGATCGTGGAGAAGAGGCGGTGTAACTCAGTGTCTGAGGGACCAGGAAGAGGGGACAGGACACTCCACACCCAAGAGCAGTGCAGACATAGGCAGGAGGAATATGCATTCAGCGTGTGTGATTTAAGCATGTTGCATGAAGGTCAGCATGAGCGCCAGCCGCTGTTAATACAGCCAGATCAGATCCAGAGAAGGGGCTATGGGCTGTATCCATCTGTTCCCTGAGTGCTGTCATAAACTGTAAATTACTTGACTGGAGTTTCCTATGAGTTTAATCTTTCACTTATGAAAACGTAGTCTCACTTGTCACCAGACATGTTTTATAGCAGTGTTTTGAAAATTACTTTCAATAAAGAAACTTCTCTAAGGAAACTGCTGAATTATTTTTCCGAAATTGTTCAATACAGAGGACTGAGTTGTCCTTTTCTCTTACAGCCCACAAGGACATCCACTCCCAGCAAGTGAAGGAGCACAGGACTGCTGTTTTGGATTTTGTTGAAGATTACTTAAAAAGTACTTCATTTTCTCTTAAAGGTCAAATGTGGGGTTTCATAGAAGATGTAATTCATAGTACAGCTTTGCTAGTAGAAAACTGCTCTGTCTCATTAGGTTTAATGACACCTTTCTGAGAAGCCACTTGAAATGGTCTCCCTTCTGGTATTTCCTCTTCAACAGGAGTGTGTAAGCTTTACTCAGAGCAAAGAGCCATCCGTGTGAAACGCGTGGTGGATAAGAAGAGACTGTAAGTATTGTTTCCATGGGCCTGCCTCTGCTCAGAATAGCAATCACAGTAATGTCAGCTCGGTTTATAGAACGCTCCCTCTGTGTGGGGGAACTGCTGGAATTGCTTCACAAAATGGTGTTGCCAATTCTTCCTGAGTCTTTGTCATGTGTTGGGCACCAAACTGACTACTCGTTTAAGCTCACTCCATCCCATGAGGCAGGAACTGTTGCTGTTTCATTTGCAGATAAAGACACGTTCTGCAGGTTTGGTAACTCACCATGACCCCACAGTATAATGGTCACTGAGCTGGAATCACACTCTTGCCCATTTTGTCTCCCTTTCATTTTTTTTTTAATTAAGATAGTTTGGTTATATAGTCCAGGCTGACCTTGAACTCAGAGTCTTCTGCCTCAGCACCCAAAGTGCAGGGTGTACAAGTATGTGACACCACACCCAGCTTCCCATTTTGATTCTCAGTTACCCTATGAGGTGGATCACTTGTAGCCACTTTACCTCCATCTCTGACTTCATAACACCTTCATCTCTGTAAGGGTTTTTCTGAGGGAAGAGCTTTCACTGAGGCCAGTACTTCCTCCTTGAGCTTTCTGGGTCACTGGCAATATGACAGAAGGCTTGCAAGACACTGTGTGCTGAACCAGCCCAGCACCCATTGCGCTCAGGCACTGTTCTGAATACCCTGCCCTTGGTACCACAGAAGCTCCAGGAGGTTGGAATGCATGTCAAAGACGACACAGCCATAGGAGCCACCAGCAGCAGAGCCAGACATAGGCTCATTTCCATGGCATTTGTCTGTGCGTCTGCCTGTCGTCCCCTTGGGCTGCATGCCAACTCCTATAGTACATGTGCTGTTTCACTCAGTGATTTCCTTGTGGCTGCTTGGCCTGCTTGCAGATTGAAACAAATCAATGAGTCAGCAAGGACTCTGTCCACGGGCCACATCTGAACCATTTCTAAACTAGTGTTGGAAATAGTTGAAGACACTCTTTCAGGAACTGGCTTTACATAATGCTTTAAGGGGCTGGGGAGATGGCTCAGTGGTGAAAGGCACTCTTATTGTATCAGGGTCCCTCACACAACTTTCTGATTCAGTGACTCGCTGGAAAGACTCACAGGACATAGCATATAGCCCACTCCCGGTTATGGCTCTTCACAGGAAAAGGATACCAAGCAGAGCAGTAAAAGCACCAAAGAGACCAGAGCTCCCAGCTAGGAATCTTCTCCCAGAGGAGTTACACAGCATATGACATGAGACTGTGTATTCTTCCACATGAAAATTCCAGATTCCCGGAACCACCCCCCCCCATTAATCCACCATGAGACCACACTATTTGTACACACAATTCAAAAATGGGAGCTCTTGGGCTGGAGAGATGGCTCAGCGGTTAAGGCACTTGCCTCCAGTGCCTAAGGCCCTGGGTTCAATTCCCCAGGACCCACATAAGCCAGACCCACAAGATGGTGGCCCTGGTATTTCTCTCTCTCTCTCTCTCTCTCTCTCTCTCTCTCTCTCTCTCTCTCTCTCTCTCTCTCTCTCTCTCTCTCTCTCTCTCTCCTTGAAAATGAATAAATAAAAAAAAAGGGGGGAGCTCTTATTTCAGATAAGATGGTCTCCAGAGACCAAGTTTTCAGGCCCAGCACACACTTAATAGTGACAGTCAGAGGCCTGCCACATGAGCTCTTTTCTGCTCACTTGAACATTATGGGCATTGGAAATGCCAACAGGCAGAACCATTTGTAGAAATGAGTAAGTGGACCATTGAGCTACCTGGCAGCAGGCAGGATTTATTGTACAATGCACCAAGGGGGCATTTGAGAGAGGCAGTAGGGCTATCGTGCTGCTGAGAGGCAGGCTAGCATGAAAAAGGAGCCACTAGACCAGGAAAGGGCAGAATTAGCGAGGTCAGTAGTTCGCTCTCAAGGGAAACTGCAGATACGTGTCCTGTTAGTGACAGAGTCCAGAATCTGCAGCCAGGCAGCCTGGGTTTGAATCCTGGCTCTATCAGCTGTGTGACTCTGAGTACATGCCTAATTTCCTTGCCAGTCACATGGAATCATTACTAGTACTTACTGTGTAGTGTTATTTGACAAAATGAGTTGATACAAGTAAAAGCACTTACCATTTGCAAGGCAGCATGTTAATTTATTTCATTTAATTTTTGCAACAACCTTATTAAGAGATACTGATGTTCAGTGATTAAGGTGCTTGCCTGCAAAGCTTAACAACCCAAGTTCAAGTCCCCAGTACCCACATAAAGCCAGATGCACAAAATGGCCCATGCATCTGGAGTCTGTTTGCAGTGGCTGGAAGCACTGGTGTGCCTATTCTCCGTCTGATTCTCTTCTCTTCTCTTCTCTTCTCTTCTCTTCTCTTCTCTTCTCTTCTCTTCTCTTCTCTTCTCTTCTCTTCTCTTCTCTTCTCTCTCTCTCTTTCTCTCTCTCTCTTCCTCTCTCCTTCTCTCTCACTCTTGCTCACTCGCTCTCTGATTTTTTAAATAAATATTTTTTTAAAAAAAAAGAGATACTGTATCCCACTTGCTCAGCATGTTTGGGTTAGCTGACTAGCACACAGCAGCTGAGCTAATGTTTGATCCTGAAGGTTATGGGTAGATTCTTCCAGGAGGGCAATTTCTCTTTGCTGTGGGGGAAAAAAAACAAACATCTGGACAGGTGGGTTTGAGAAGAAGAAAACATTCCAGGCATGGGAAAGAGGGTGAGTAATGTCCCAGACAGGAAACAAGGGAGCAGGTCAGATGATTATGTATGATTTGCTTCATGATGTAGTCACTGAGTCTCACACCCACCAAGGAGGAGAAGGGGCTGTCTGTTGCAGGTAGACAATCCCAGGAAAACCAAGAAGAGGTGGCTATAGCCTCAGTTCCTAATCCTTGGCAGTGGTTCCCACTGAACTGCAAGTTGAGATCAGTCAGGTGGGAATTGTTCTCATTAGACAGAGAGCTGCCCTCGTTTATTTTGAGCAGAAGACCTTGAGGGAATAACTCTGACTTTCACAGTGTAGTCCAGCCCTCTCCTTCTAGGTATAGGTTTGATTTTGTTTTGTTTTGGGCTTTTCAAGACAGGATCTTGATGTGTAGTTCAGTCAGGCTTTGCTCTTGCACTCACACCGCCTCAGCTTCCCAAGTGCTGAGGTTAAAGGGTTCCAGGCATGTATCCCACTCCTGACCTCCTTTAGTTCTTTCCTGACATTTGGACAAAAGGCATCTGCCTAAAACACATGCGTGATTTCATCCCTTCCTTGCATCCACATCTCACAAAGGCTAAACACATGTGGCAGGCATTCAGGTTGTATGGCTGTACCATCACCTATGATGTCTCCTCTGTCAGGCCTTTGTTCTATAGAGCTTTATTCTTTCAGATTTCTCCACTCATAGTTCCTTTTGCACATGCCTGCCCTGTTCATCTGGCAAACTGTTGGGCATCACTTGGGGCTGGAGCTGGGAGGTGATGGATCCAGGCAGTCATCAGATATAAACTGTAGCCCTGAGAAGGAAGGTTGAGCATGTCCTGACTCTGAGAATCTTGGTCCAATCCCAGGACACAGGATTTAGGCTGAAAAAGCCAAGTCCCAGTGGCCTTGTGTGGAAGCCAAGACTGGCAGGGGCTGCTCCCCCTTCCAGGCATGCAGGAATGCTGATAAGTTTTGGGTTTTGTTTCCTCACTGCCCCTAAAACTCCTTATAAGGCCACAGCTCCTCTGCTGCCATCCCCATCCATTACATGCCGAAAGTCACGTAACTCCCGCCACTGGGGGCTGAGAAAGTCCCTCCAACTTGTCTATACAAACTAGGCATCGGCAGGTCCATGCCAATCCTCTCTGACCCATATCAGCAAAGGAGCCCCTGCATGCCAATGAGGCATCCACAGGCCGCCTTGCCCCCACCAATCCCCTTGCCGCTTGTACTCATGCCACTCCTCCCTCCTGCATAAAAACACCTTCCCCAAGCTAATAAACAAGCTGTTCACTGAAACTGTCTCCTGAGAGTTCTTCCTCTCGCATACTCACAGCTGTCTCAAGACTCAGTCCACCCAGCTCCATGGATGAACAGGGGTGTTATTGTGCAGCAGCCCCCCCAAGGAATCCATGGATCCACAGCAAGCAAACTCCTGTTCATCCTTCCTGTGTCTCCCAGCTCCTTCAGGGAGCATGCTGTGTGTCTCTTAGCACGTTCCCTGCATGTTTTTCACAGTTGGGAGTAGCAGGTACTATGCAGCTGTCCTCAACTTAGATATCCCTGTACCACCTCGGCCCCTCACATAGCACAGTGTCCTCTGAGGAAGTCTGTAGAGATCCTCACATGCAGTGTGATTAGGGGTAGCTAGTTACTTCTCTATACTGTTTGAATTGCTGGTGGTTATTATTAAGAAGTCATTCATTTCAGTTGATGTGAGGAGTCCAGCTGCTTATGTCCATGGCATGTGTTACTGTCATGTTTGTTTGGGTTTTGGAGGAAGAAAACATACTTATCTAGGAGCAGCCTGATTGCTTACTTTAATCTCTTGCAAGGTGTTAAGTTCAGAGTGGTGATTTTACTTTAATCTCACTCCAAACTAGCTGAAAATATTTTGTTCATTGAGTCAGAAGTATTCTCATCTGACCTTTGTACATTTTCCTACAGTGACTTTGATTTCCTTAAACAATAGTGCCATTGTTAAAGACCCCTGTTTTCATCCATTCTCCTCACATTTCATTCTCTAAGCTGACAGTAATATCTGCTTGATAGAGGAATGCTGATAGCTGTTCTCATCCCAGCTCTCTGCTTTCTCTTGAGTAAGACTGTAAGTCTTCTGAAGGCGGGGGTTGCTGTGTCTTTTGTGTCTGGGTCTTGGGTGTGTTGATCTGAGCCTGTCACAAGTGGATGCTCAGATGTTGGTTCTTGAATGAAGGAACTGCCGCTGATGGGGCGATATGGGTCACCTCTGGCTCCTCAGCTCTGCACAGTGAAGACTTTTGCACTAGAAGAATATGGAGCACGACTAGGTGCAGCAATGGGACAGGTGGCGCTACAGGGCTTTCAATTCACCTCTTCTCTCCTGACTACCTGGAAGTAGTAATATTTTGGTTATAATTTAATTTGATGCAGTCATCACATGCCCTCCTCAGTATGTATCCTCATCAAAACCATATGAGTTCATTGGAAGCATGTTCTCTCTCTCTAGACAATATTCGGGTTGTCTGTGGCTGGTTCTATGTGGCTGCAGGTAGGGTTATAGAAATTCCCCGTGACGAAGAGACAAAGCCATGACAGCAAGAGGAGAGTGGAGTTTTATTTATTAGTATTACAAATTTAGGAATTTACACTGGAGGGCCAAGTATAGTTAAAGCATTGGTCCGGAACACCAGTTGGCAAGGGGTTTTATAGCTGGGTCCAGAGAAGTCACACTTGTAAATTACAAATCAGGTAGAACTCAAGAGAGCTCAAAGTTTAGAATGGGTTCCAGGGAAATGCAGATAAGCCTCTGTTCTCACCTCCTCCCCTACCTTCCTTTGGCAGGGTCAGTTAACAAAAGCAAGTTAAGTCACAAGTTGAATTTGGTTTACAATGGTTTCTGGAAGTATAGATAACCCCATAGACCTAGACAAAGGAGTGACAGCAAACATTCCCAGTCCTCTGTTATCTAGTCCTAAGCTTGTGTTCACAGACCTCAAACAGTTGCTGTTTCTGTCCCCTAATCTTCCAAATTTGAGTAATATTCCTTCAGTAGTGTGTTCTTATATCAGCAATACCCTAATCTTCCATTACAGTAGCACTCTGGAAATCAAGACTAACCATCGAGGCTCCTTTCTGATGGCACAGTCACCTTCATGGAAGCCCAGGGCCTGCCCCCCAGCCTTGCCGGGCAGTGCATGGCCTGAAGCTGCTTCTGCTTGCCAGCTAACCCTGCTTCTAGATTTGTGGGGTTTGGACCATTATTTGGATCCTTTGCTTTTCTAGTGTGGGGTTCTAATGAGTGGAGACTTTTGGCTACTTTGTCTCATGGGAGATCTAAGAAGAACAAAACCTGTTGGTCAAAAATAATGGCTTCAAACATTGAACAGGTTATAGAACGAAGGCGGGACAGCTCCTCAGCACCTGAGCTGTCAGTGTAGCTAGAGGTTATATGAGCATGCCTAGCTGTACATAATAACATTCTGAAGACAAGTGAGGGCAGGGCATGTCTCTTGCCTTTTTCTGCTAAGGCCCTGGACTCACTATCCTGCCCATAGTAAGAGCTCAGCATGCTCTGCAGTAGTAGGTATAGGAAATTGAAGCAGAAGATAGACGAGACTCAGACAAGGATTCCTTTAATCAGCCAGGAGCAGAGAGTGGACAGACATATCTGAAGTCATGTCCATGGAAAAGCTCTCTGCAGGCTCTTTTAAAGACTGCAGGTCAAGTTTGCTTGGGCCTGAGCCTCCTTAGGGGTCTGTCTATCAGGGGACAATAGGTGACCATATAAATGTGGACTGGGCTGGCTGCAGAGCTCTTCAAAAAGGCCTTATCAGAGATAGGATTCTTCAGATATGTAAAACATTCTCTCAGGTCCTCCTAGATAGGATCCTGTGTCAGATATGTAAAACATTTTCTCAGGTTCAGGGAAGTGAATTTTCCCTTCACTTCAGCCTCTGGAAGGATAAAAAGAAAAGAAAAAAATTATAAACAGATGACAGGGGACCACGGAACTCCTAAAGTAGGAGGCTGAGAATGGCTTTTTCTGCCCAGGTTCTGTCTGGGGGTGTTGCTAAGATGTAAGGGGATCAAGGCACCCCAGAGGGAAGTAGTGTCAAACTAGAGAGGTTCTTAATCCCTTAGGAGGTCCATCAGAAAGAGCAGGAACTGTTGGTGATTATCAGACATTTGCTGGATCTGAAAGAGGCAATGTTACTTTCAGGTCTCTCCTGAATGGTGGGGAGTCGGGGGATTTTGAGTTTGGTGGGACCCAAAATTTTAGAAGAAGAGTTGAAGAAGTTGTTGAAGAGTAAGAAGAAGGTGTCTTTTTTGAGGTGTGAGAGATGAAACCAAGGAACTAGGTTTTGAAGTTTGGCTGTAGTAGGGGTGAGAAGAATAACCTTATGTGGACCTTGACATTTAGGTTTTAAGGAAGAGGGAGTATTGGAGGAAATATATACCAAATCGCCAATGTTGAGAGAGGGAAGTGGGGCTTTGAGGACAAGTGTGGAAAGATTTAGGTCACCAGTCTTCAAGAGTTCAGTTCTGAGAAAAGAGAGAAAATCTTGGGCAAGGATGAGGGGCCATAAAAATATCCATTTTGATTCTGTAGGAGGCAAGGCCAGTGAGGAGGGGTTAAGGAGGAACTTGGCAACATTGTGTGGGGGCTCTCTCCTAAATTCTCATATTTTCCTTTTATTTGAGGACACCCCAACTGTTACTAAGGAATGGAGACGAAGAAGTCTCTTTTATCTTTTTCCTGCTGAATAGGACACGAAGTTATGGCAGTTGGAGGTGTCTCTCAGAGAGGGGGACCCTACGTAAGGCCCAAGGGAGAGACCCATCAGTCATACATCACATTGCCAAGATTTTGTCCTATCTAACATTGTGAGGCAGGAAGTGGGGCATTTCCCTATAAATGGGGAGTGTTCCATATAGGGTGTCCAGTGTAGATGGTGTTGGATTGCTGTCCATCATGGAAAATGCAAGATCCATCCCCAGAATTGTTTATTGAATTTGCATCCTAGCATCTGATATGGTCCAAGACTGTTCCTGTGTGGCTTGTAATGCATATGACATATATTAACAGAGTTATTAAGAGATATATACAGCATTAATCTTAATAAAGCACAAGTGTTATCTTGAGCAGCTGTGAGGGCATTTAGAGCCCTGTATAATTTTGTATAATCATCTTCCTTATCATTTGAATTTGAGAATTAAGGGGAATTTCCTTAGCAGTATCTTTTCCAATGGATGGGATAAAACAGACTAGATGACAATATCACTGGAAAACTCTCCTAGTCTGCCTGTATTTAAAATTTGTAAATTAGTTGAGCATGTTAAGGTGTTTACCTTGTCTTTCCTGTATCTAGGGGAATTTTTAAAATATATCCTTCAGTCTTCTCTGGGGTGAGCCAGGGACAGAGATTGGTGTCATAAAGCCCCTTTAGAGTCAGTGGGAGGTGTCGAGTATATATGTTATTTTAGATCCCATTTTGTAACAAACCATTTTGATGGTTGGAGGCTTATGACATTTAGTCATAGGATTAGAACTATTAAGAGTAGGAGGAGCAAACCTGTTTTAGAGTCTTGTTTCATTTTTTTTTATTTTTGATAGTTGTTATTATCATATATCCTTGGTTATAAATTTCTCTCTGAGTGTTTAAGATCCGGTATATAGCCAAGATTTAAACAAGTATGTCTTTTTAGGTGTCACTGATGGCTCTTCAAGGAGGATTTGGGGTCTGGGAGAAGCACTGTGGCTTCTTCAGTATTATTGCTGTCAGTTAGGATGAGTCTAGGTCATGCTGATGTTGGCTTTCCCTCCAGTGGGAAGCTGGGAGGACTGTCAGTCCTAAGTTGACTCTCCTGTTTTTGATTGTACAGTGATTTGTTTTTGGGTCTCCTTGTCTTCCTTGTTCAGAAAGATAGGTGACACTCAAGAGAGTCAATGTATACCATATTAGGGTTGTCCCCTCATCTCCTATGGCCTTGTGACATGGGAGCAGAGGCCAAAATATTAGCCTATTTTGCTTCATGGCTCCAATTGGATTTGAGCTTTATACAGGTAGTTAGGCCACACAGAAAGGAATTTGTATTAACCCTGTAGGACAGATATATCCACATTGACATCTATAATTGACTAGTAAAGTATATCTAACTAAAGAATGCCATAATTTTCAGTCTATTTTGTCTAACCTTGAGTTTATTTTGGAACAGTTTCATAACTGAAGTATGAAAGTAGGCTCATTTTAATTTTTAAAAAATATCTCATGACTATCAATACAGACAAAACATATTGTTAGTTTTGAAAACATTTTTTAGCAATAAGTCCAAATAAATTAATCTAACCTGGAAGTCATCAGATCAGGAGCACTCAAGCAAGACAGCATCTATGTTTGAAAACATACCAATTACCCAGGAGAGTTTGGAAATTCAAATTGTATAGGCTGAAATAAATTTCCTCAGATGTAGATTATTGTCTGAGCTTGAGGTTGTACCCTGGAGTAGGGAATATGTCTTAAAGAGTTAGTTTATTTAGAGGAAATAGACTTGAAGTATCCAACATAAGACAATTGTTAAAGTAAAATCCTAGATACTCAGTGATAACCCACAATAGAGCAGAGTCTGGTCCTTGTCAAATCAGAACAGCTGAGTTCTAATATCTGTTTTTGAGAGAGAAAACATTTGACAACCAATTACTTCAGACATTAATTAACCAGATGTATAGTAGAGATCTTTATAAACATAAGACAATTTTATGTTTTATCCATGACAGAAATTTTACAAAAACTTAACTAAGTTATCTCAATATATTTTACCTAACAGGAGGATAGAAGCTACAATGGCTGAAATTAAATTTTTAATTTATTTAATTTATTTATTTTAAATTTTTAAATTCTATAAGTCTGATGATGACCATTTGAAAGCACTAGCAAGAACAAGTAAAAATTATTTTTAAAACCACAATGTTTTTAGATATGAGAATCTCATCTTTGAAAATTATCACTAGTAAGCAAACCTTATCTTTAAAACTCCATTATCCCAATAATTAACACATTGACAACATAAAGAACAATTGTAAGCTTGGATGAGTATCTTAGAGTCCTTTTTATATTTCTTAACCCATGATGAGTAGCCTTAATCATTTGACTTTCTTAAGAACAGCTCTACATTCTAGGCAAGCCTAGTGGTTGAACCTGTTTAAGTATCCTTTTTTCTTAAACCATGGACTGATTAATATAGCTAAGGATAGAGAGTTAGGAGTCACTGAGTCAAAAACTGTAACTGGAGTGGTCAAGTCCAGTGACAGCAGTGGTCAGTTTAAATAGTTTCACAAGCAAAAGAACAGTTGTATTCTGTTTTACAAAAAAGTTAGGTTAGAGAATTATTTGGTATTTAAAACTGACTTGTGGTGGTCACTCTTTTCCTAAAGCTTGCTGTGACCAGTCTTTTTGACAAAATCCAAAATTAATTTTATTAAAAGATACCAAGCAAATACCTTTGGAAATTATTATATCTAGTATAGGAATTTATAATTGGAGCCTTTACCAAAATTTAGGAATAGATCCTTTTCTTACTAAGAATGCCAAATAAGTATAACCATTGATAAGTATCTTTAACCATTGAACCACCTGATCCTTAACATAGACTTATATGTAAACCACTTTTGAGGGTATTCTCTTCCTCTCTTTTTATTTTTAAGCAAGCAGAAAACATATAGCATTATAATAGTTAATGTCTCTAACCATTGAACAACAAGAAAAAACCTTATGTCTTTTTTTATTAACTCAGTTTACCCATATAATCATGGACTTTTGTATCATAAAGAAGATATAAAACTCTCTGTATTATGATTTTTCCTTACATTCATCATTAACTAGAGGGCCAGTCTGGTTTATGAGGAAGCACTGGGAAATATGCCTGTTTTGGGGTCTGTCCCCAAAAGAGCTCTGTTTTGGAGACAGAATCAGGCTGACCATATTAAAATTTCTGGTTTTATTTTCCTTTGTTGTTTAGTTTATGATTGAGAACTAGCACATATAGTTGGCTTTTATAGAAAAAAATAACTGGTATCCTTACGTGTTTGTCTATAGAACTTAGCTTTTCATCCTTTATAGAATTAAGAGAAATTGTGTCAAATTGACTTAACTTTTATCTAATAATAGAAAACATATACTCTAGTATCAGAAGAATTAGACATTTTTGTATATAACACCTCGAAGAATGTAATTTTAAGAAAACTGACAAACCATATTTTTAATAATAGTTATTAGCACATATTTATAGATTTTATAATCTATGGATATAAGATATCTCCTGTTAATAATTTTATGGTGTATACTTTGAAAGAGTATAGGCAAAACATAATGACCCCTGAGATAAGTTATAATTAAAATATTTATCATATCTGAGAATGATTTGTTGTTACCTTTAAGACTTTTGAATATATCTGACAAATCACCCTTGGTAGAATTTTCAAAACTGATTGAAGTAGACTGAAAAAAAAACTATAAGTCTATAGAAGTATAGAACATAGTATAATCAGAAAAGTGACCTGGAATGACCCAGAAGGGGGGATCTTTTTATTAATCTAAGCATATCTGTGATCTCCCTGCCTCAGCTCTGTAAAAATAAAGGTATCAGTCAGTGGGTGGCTGAGACCTGGAGACCTGAGCATTCTGCTCAATGTAGGGGAGGGGCTACAGGCATAAAGCAAAAAAAAAGGGGGGGGTGGCAAAAACCAAGCTATCTAGTTTGTTTTTCCACAAACAAAAGGCTTTTGGTACCCTCTGGGGGATGCCCTCTAACTTGCTAGAGTGTCTGGCTGTCCATTGTTCCCAACCACAGGGGGCTGGATTTGGATTTGGACAAGGGGAAGAATTTTTTTTTTTCCTCCCCGATCTGGTGAGTGGGGAGGGGAGTAGAGCATAGCCACACCAGAGATGGGAGGCAGGAAAGGGGGTTTTAAAGTAGAAATGGGGCGTCAGGGAGGAGTGATGAGATATGATTAGGGGAGATGGCAGATGCAGAGGGGGAGCCACCCAAAGGGAAGTCAGTGCAGGTGTGAAAGGAGCAGATGGGGTGGAGGGCAAAGAGAGGGGTGGGAACTGGTACCATTTGGACGCATGTAATTATCAAGGCTTGTGAGTGTCATTGTCTAAAGGGTATTGAGGCCAGATTTGAATTGAGAGCCGAAATAAGTTTTTGGGATGAAGCTTGACAGTTTGGAACCCATTTTAGTAGGATTGTGATGAAGTGCCCATTGCCACCACCTAGGACATCTCCCAGGCTTAGGGAGGGTTATGAAGGCGCCTGAAAGTTAAGAGGGAGTGTCCCCACTCTGGCAACTTTGGGGGTATTTGTGGACCAGCAAAAGTGAGGGACTCCCGGAGCCCTCTAAGGTCCATAAACAGAGAGAAGCATGAGAGACTGAGAGCCACTGCCACAAGCCTTGAAGGGTTGGTTATCCCTTAGGTGGACATGCTGATGGTGGTGGTGAAGATAAGGAGATTCGGTATTGGCCCCCACTTGATTTTGCCTCATTCACCTTCTATAACAGGAGCCTTGTTTGTTGCTTAAAATATGCATCAGCAAACTGGCCTGGGGCCCAATCCAGACTTTGTCCCATTTTTGTACAGCCTTCTAGCAAAGCATGCTTTTATATGCTACACATGTACATGTGTATATATTTAAATATTCATAAAAGAAAAATGTGAAATGGAGCCCTTTTGCAGAAAAAGTGTGCTGACCCTCACCTAGAACAGACTCCCTGAAGTGAAGGGGCACTTCGTTGTTGTAGTTTTTGCCATCTGTCATGGACTTGTATAGTGCACAGTGCGTGACAGGTTCACAGCTGGGCCACAGGTGAGTCTGGTGACACCTGAGCTGGTGTCCACCATGTTCAGCAGGATGACACCTCTGAATAAACGACAAGATCAGGTTGCTCTTCACTGCAGACCGGTGATAAGCAGGCGGCTCTGGTTCTGGTCTGTGTGCCACACTTTGAGTAGCACTTACTTGTTCAAAGTAAAGCAAAACTAGTAGGTAGTAGATTCCCATTACATATCTGTTAGTGAGTGACTGTGTTGCAGTCAGCTTTCTAGTTGCTGCACAGAAAGAACCCAAGCAAAAGCGGCTTGTAGAGGAATGGGTTTATTTGGCTTACGGACTCAAGGGGAGACTCCATTCTGGCAGGGAAAGCGATGGCATGAGCAGAGGGCTGGACATCACCTCTGCCACAGCACTGCAAACAGCGGCAGGAAGGTGTGCCAAACACTGGCAAGGGGAAGCTGGCTTATAACCCCCATAAGCCCGCCCCCAACAACACAGCTTCATCGAGGTTGTAAAACCCAAACTGCCATCAGCTGAGGATCGATCTATCAGAACACATTCAATTGTT